>JASUDE010000721.1:0-18516 GCA_034509685.1 Colletotrichum cereale | reverse complement strand
AAGTTGGAGGGTATCTAGAAAATAGGGTGGCTGGGCGCGATTTTCGGGTGACCGAAATGCAGGGGTGACCGAAAAGTGGGTGCTTTGACTTATCTGAAAAGCAAGTTTTATGCTCCACTGAAGGAAACGGCAGCAATAGACATGCAAATATCGTGCCAGAGCGAGTTTGTAAGTCTACGTTTCACAACGATCTTTTACGGTTTCTCTTGTCTGTCGCCGGGAATTCCGGAAGTATGCTTGCTCAGATGAACGAGTGATTGCAATATTGGCGCTGTATCGTCGAACCACTCTTTCGCTCTCGTCGGCCTCTTGAGCACCAGCAAATCGTTTGCGTTGAACACTCAACGCGGACAAATTTTTACTTCTATTGCCATAGGAAAATGTCCTGAAAAGGCTATACCACTCATCACTGGCCAAGCCCCGATCACTTGTTCTCCTGTAGACTCTGTAAAATGAACACAGGCCTTCAGAGACGTTCCTCGTGTTGTGGCACGGGTTATGAGCGGGTGACGAGATGACTCTGGTCCCAAGAGTCATAGGCGCGGAAGCGTACTGCAAGGAGGTGCGTGGCGCCGCCAAATTGATCATAGGCAAACTCATCAGCAATATGGTTAAAAAGGTAGGGTTCAGGCAGGAAAACGGAGTTGTGTTGGTTCAGAATTGTTCTTCCTGGACGTGGTGACAGCACCAAGCTGACCGCAGCGGGCGACAGATCTCGACACTAAACGCCACACCGAACTATTACACAGCGTCGTGTTTATGGGCAAGCTTGGGTGAATAATCGTTGGGCCTCGTCGCTATCCAACCTTCTTCGAAGTTCGAACAGGAGATCTCAGAGTCCATTGTTATGGGTTGTTGGTTTAGCCGGATACGAGGAAGATGGTAGTTCCAGTTGCGGATCTTCCTGACTATATATTACCTCAAGAAAGGTTTCTTAGAGAATTGATCGTCTAACTCAAGAATGGCACATTGGTTCCCCCAGGATGGAATAGGAAAGCTATGCCAGCTTTTACGGAACAAAGGAAGATCAAGGGAAACAAGGTAAACAACATGAATAATCTACATTTTTACATCACTTTTCATATCTCGAAAGGACAAAACCACCCCTGGTCTTTTGTTTTGTTGTCGGAGGAACAGTAAAAGACGATTCCCAGGAAACCAGAAGCATGATTCATCTAACGAAGTAGCATCGCTTCCCACATATCAAGTCTCATTGACTAGTCTATCTCCTGAAGATGTGATACATGCGCGAGTGAAGTCGGCCGGAGTAAGCCGAAAATTTGATGAAATTTTGCGAGGTCAAGTTATACTCCATCTTTGCTAGTTTGGATAACCCTGAGGTAATGCAAGCCGACGAAGCCCCCGAGCTCTTCAAGATAACAAAGAGGACGCGAATCGAGACGACGACTCTATGTCAGGTCACTTTGTATAATACAGCGGGAGGCTCGAATCCAGCTCCTTGGAGCCGAGGACCCTGAGTCAAGGAATTCCTTGCACCTATCAACCTCAGCGCCTCCACCTATCACAAGAAGGAGAAGAGTATATTGTGTACCTGTTACTACGTATTGATGGCTATTTGGGTCCCTGAAGTGTCTAGTAAATTGAGAAAAGCCTCGGGGCCGACGGATTTGAGCTTAACGTTCACTGATGAACAAATGTCAACATGGGCCTGCTAGGTGAAGAATGAGAAGGGCTTTTCAAACCTCGTTCTGTAGCAGTACAGCGCTCAACACTCTTTTGCAGATATCGTTTTCTAGCAAATGGACCTTTATTTTGATGGCGTTGTCTGTTTATTGAACCTGCAGGATAACTCATGAATACATGTCCTTGTTCATGTTTAACACGACGATATGTGTTAACTTTGAGAAGAGCAATGCTAAAGCATGTTCGGATCTGTCTGGGAATTAGAAAGGTAACATGGCGCCTAGCTGTAGAATAGCATCTCTGTTTTGGAAGTCGCGCCCTTGCAACAAGCCAGGGCGATTTCCTTTTGTAGCAGTCAAGTGCACGTCGAGTGTGATTGATAAATATTTCTGGACACAGCTGGAGTCACATTCACATCTTCTTCACCTGACAGACCATTCACAACAATTCCCTGGCTTTCCATTACCGACTGCGCTGAGAACCCTCTTCACTCTCATATTTATCGCGGCCTCGTTCTTTCTTCAACGTAACCCCCCAGAAGCTCGCAAAGATCCCTGGACCCTGCTCTCGCATTTCCTCCTCACAAAATTCACACTCGCAACAAAGCTCTGCAGCCTGGGATCAAAGCTCATTCTTCTTGGTTTGTAACCCCCAAATCTTATGGTTTCTTGTGGCTTTTGCTAAACTACTATTGTTAACAGGGCACACACACAGGCCAACGCCAGCAGGACGTCATGGCAGTCATTTCGCGCCTCAGTCAGCTCACGGAGGATCAGACGCACATGTGTGATGACCTCCTCACCGTCCTCATCCAGCGAAATTACCCGATCGACCCCCCTACCCTCGATCAGGTCCGTGACGAGCTCTGGACCAGAATATTCAAGACGAACTGGACCACCAACAACCTTAACGTTGCCCCTGTCAAGCTCCCTAAGCGCACCAACGATGAAAGCGCTCTTCTTATTGGCACTCTCAACCAGAATGTCCCCAAGAACGGGAGCATTCCCGGCTACCGCCGTTCCGACCAGCCGGTGCTGCTCAAGGTTAGCGTGAAAATCGAACCTCAATCCGACGTGGCTGTAGCCAGCTTCTTCTGGGTCGACCAGCAGGGCCACCGCGGATCCGAGCTTTCCAACGCCTCTATCGACATTGAGGGTGACCTCACCCTTGACGAGGCCAAGGTCGAGGTTGGATTGCACTACGACATCAACGAGAAGGAACGCGTCGGCGGCTGGAACTGGTCAAAGGTTACATACTGGGGTCGCGCACGACTCATCAATCTTGCTCAGGGTAGCAACACTGTCGCCAGTGAGGGTGTGGAGGAGCTCAAGCCAGTTCGTTTGGTTCAGGAGCACTGGATGCACACGGAGGAGGGCACCCAACATTCCCCAAGCCAAGTTGATGGTCTTGAGGGTATCGTTAACGTTTAGAACACACATACCACAGATCGACAAAGCAGACTAAAGATACCTGGAGTGAGAGTAGCTTTGACGACGTAGCTTGGAGAAGGAGATCCGGATAGCAAAGTTCTTTCTTGGGCCGATAATGAGGATGCTCCCTTGGTCAAAAGGTTTGACTTGAATTATCCACGCTAGTAGTGAACAAGCCATTATACTTGAGTATCTGGCGATCCAAGAGAAACAAAGGCGTTTAAAGGATGAGATTGAAATGACTATTGTCGTGGACACTACCATGGTATGATGGATAAGCAATAGTTCCTTAAAAGGTAGCATGGAGTATACCCACAAACATCATGACTCTCACTGGCCAAATTTGTGCTGGACATGCACAATAATCTTGGTGATTTATTCTTGCCTGCAACCGCAGTAGCAAGTCTCCATTCTGGACCTGTGTGGATCAGTTTTACCACTCACTGAAAGTGTGTATGTCGTGATGGTATACAGAACACAGTTGTACACTAGCAGTGCAACTGTGGGTCTGCTTTTGTCATCACCACGAGCTGAATGTGTGCCTTGATGGTATGCTCTCTCTACACCTAGGTTGTTTGTCCCGCAGCACTATAAACTCAAATTCTAGGAAAGCTATCGTAACTAAGTGAGGCGTTAGGCAAGGTGTCCAGTACTCGTAAGGCCTCACTTAAGAACAAAAGTGGGACTAGGCCTGAATTTCGGCAAGAGGTACCCGATCAAAAGATCAAAACAGCCACTATAGCAGTGCAAATGTCGGTCCATTTTTATTATCAGAGTCATTTGCTTTGCCTGCCAGGGGCGTGTTGTTGAGTCAGCACCGGCATACCCTTGTCCTTCTCCGGTTTCACCATGTGGACTTTGGCCCTGCAGCGGCTGGGAAAGAGGGTTGTTCCGTTGGTATCCGAGTGCTTTCGAGATTTTAGGGGTCGTCACCGATGTCGGAACTGTGGATTCACTTGGGGGCAGGCTCGTCATTGATGTTGAAGTACCGGTGGATGACGTCTAGGGTATCGATTGGTACTGAGACATCTCTCTTGAAGAACCAGAGGGGGGGTATTCAAGGCTAGGTCAAACTCGTACGTCTGAACGATCCGGTCAAAGCCCTTCACCGAATCCTCTTCAGCCTCAATGCCTTAGTAGCTATTTGTCAAAATGCCACCCAGGCTCGTTGAGAAGCTACAGAATACAACAGGGCCCAAACTAGCTGCAGCACCCGCCAAAGCTTGTTGTTGTAGTATTTTTGTTGTAATTATTAATCTTTTTCGTCTCGCCAATCCTACATGCCTCTTTGCTCTGTGTGGGACCAAAGAACGGAGAGAAGGCCAAAGGGATGGCAGGGGAAGCACGGCCAGAAGATCCACTTTTGAACCGTATTGTCGAAGTGTAGTTCTCTAGGGAGACGGCAGTGAATGCGCCATCTGTTATTATCATGATGCTCTGTCTGGTCGGCGGCCCTTGCTTTTGTTTGAGCTTAACCCATAACTTGGGTCGCCAATCTCATTCATCTCATATCATGGCGACTCCCTCGGCAACCGGTACTACCCAGCCAACGATAAATGACGATGACGAAATACGTCTGCTCCTCACTTTAAAACCGGTCTTAATGGCAGTGTTTTCTTTTTTAATCGAGCTCCGAGAGTGAAGACATGCTTGATGAATACTGTCGGTGACGTGTTCGCAAATTCTTAACACGGAATTTTTGAGTGCTTTCTGGGCGGCAAAAGAAAAAGCAAACGGAAACTGTTCATCAAAGGAGTCGCCCTTTCGTTACAGAGGGCCTTGTTTTTTCTTCAAATTAGACTCCAAGCAAACACTTTTTTGAATCATGGCCTGGCTCGGTACTGTGTGCCAGCTAGGTGCATTCAAGAGTTTTGGGGGGGGGGGGGGGGGGGGGGTTGAGCACCATCCAATCATGGGTTGCATACTTCGCGCCGCTTCCTGCAGCTTGAGATTGCTAGCAATCAGTGTCACAATACCATCGGCTTGTGTTGGTATATCACAAGGTAACTGTGATACGGCTAACCGTACGTATCGATAGAGAAGGGTGACGAATAATCAGGGCATTCTGGTTCAACTATACGTGAAGAAGAAGATTAACTATCGTGGGCTGCCCAATTGAATGGGCGGGTATTTCGAATAATTGTCTGGAGGATCCACCGGGGACAGTCCGAAGAGTTATCGGGTTAAGCCCGGTAACTCCGATGGATGAGCGATGGTCAACATTGTGACACCTTATGGTTTGATATATGTTCAGCTGACTCGTATGCAAAAGGTGAATCGTATGCCGTCTCGCTATCGTGTAGCAGTCCGATACCCCTGTTACTCTGCTCCTCCGTAGCTCTCGTGGCGTCCCAACGAGAAATAGAACCAACGGCATTGTGCGCCGTTCTACCTACTCCACGTTTTGAGGCTGATGCTTATCTAGGCTCAAAATACCCATGAATATCCATATGGATTTTATCATAGGAAAGTAGGTACTACATCCACCCAGTATAGGCACCTGCTTAGACACGTGCTCGCAGGGTATATAGCCTGTTTTGCTGTTGGCCCTCACCTATTCAGAAGGTCAACCGGAATACATCTGACTTTGCTACTATCTACGTCTCTCTCGTGACATCGTTTCGTCCCCTCTCATGGCTTGCTTTGCTTTGCTGCTTTGCTGTTTCGCATCGCCTTTGCCCTGAATCACTACACGGCGTTCTGGTACAATACAGCTAGACCGTCGCATTGCGCCCTGCCTGGTCCGGAACGGCCGTCAGCAGAGCTGTGTTAGATCTGCCCCCCATGACACCTATGGACATAGTGGGTCTCGCCACATGGATATGGGTATTCGGGGTTGACCGTCTGGGTATTGTACCCTACTTCATATTGAAGAATTTCTTGTAATGGCCTTGATAAAATATAGAAATACAAAAGAAATGGCACCTTCTTGGTCAAATAAATGTAACCTTTCTGAAGCAATTGATGGATTTCCTAGTTATCTTGTTTAGTTTTAATTATATGAGTATGGGGGGCTTCGAGATTCATACCCCCGAAGAAGATTGTGGTCTCAAACTCTAAAATCTCCGTCCATTAGTCGCAAAAAAAAAGCCAATCCATTTATTTACTTGGGTAACCGTGGGGCCCCATGGCATGGGTATTTTGAGGCCATCTGTTATCTGGGTCTCGTTCCGAGTGTCCTTCTCATTGGCTTCAGCAGCCAACATGAGAACCCTACAGCTATTGATGTTCGCCTAGACAAACGCCCGCATTAGGGATGATGCTGTTAGGATTTGGGTTTGTTGCAGTGTGGCCCCTGTCAGCCCCGGCAAGAGGTCCCTTTCTCCCCCTTTTTCTAGAAGTTCCTTTTTCATAAAGGTCGGCTTCCGGCGGCTCGTCCGAACTAAGTCTGATGTTGGTGAGCTTGCTTCTCTTGACAATTTGTCCACGGCCAAAATCGTCACGATGCATCTTCTACCCGTCAGGCCGCAGGCCAAGAGGAGCCTAAGCATCTTTGGGGCGTTCTTCATCATGGTCACGCTTTTCCTATACAATCCATTCTTGGGCCACATGCAACAGCGGACAGGCACAGGTTTGGCAAGTTTGATGAGTGACATTAACAACAATACCCTAGGCGTGAGTCTCTCTCTTTTTACCGACACGACTGCCACGCTTTCTTACATACCCTTGACTTCTAGTTCCAAAAGATACTCGTCGTCGGCCTACCAAGCCGGACAGATCGCCGGGATAGTATGGTCCTCCAGGCGGCACTCAGCGACATCGACATCGAATTTATCGACGGTGTCCCTGGTGACACTGTCTCCGACAAAGCAATTCCGAAGACAAGCGAACATGACCGCCTGAACGATGGCGCCGTAGGGTGCTGGCGCGGGCACATGAACGCTCTCAGGGAGTAAGCTCCCTTTCACTTGCTTGCTCGTGTCGCCCAACTCACCTCTTTATCACGGTGATCCGGCCCTCGGAACGACACTAGATATCCCGTTTGACCGTCTCCCTGCTACTGTTGCGCCGACTTTCTCACCGTACGGCGACAATTGGGACCTCTTGTGGATCGGCCACTGCGGCATGCACTTCCCTTTCCCAGATCGAGAGGGGGTGTCCAAGGCTCGCATCATCCACCACAACGACGTAACCGTCGCTCCGAAAAAGAACCTTTGGACTTTCAACATCCCCTTTACGCTGAAGGAAACCTACCCTGAGCATACCCGCGCCGTCCATAATGTCCAAGAGGGTGTCTGCACACTAGGCTACGCTGTGAGCCAACAGGGCGCACGAAAGCTGCTACAAGAGGTCGCGCTGAAGGACGTCAGCGATGCGGTCGACATCCTTCTGAGGTTCTTTTGCGAAGGCTCACAGGGACGTAAACCGCACAACTGCCTGACGACGCAACCTGCCTTCTTCCACCACCATCGGGCGGCAGGTCCAATGAGTTCCATGAGCGATATTGGAACCCACGAGGGTTTCAGAGAAACTAGTATGACTGACATGGTCAGATGGAGTGTGAGACTGAACGCAGATGCACTCTTAGAGGGAAGAACAGATTTTGTTGATCAGTACCCCGACGATCCTTGATGTCACAAGAACATCGTTGCAACTTTCTATTCCCTTAGACTAGACCTTCCAAATGACACTTGGAACAAAAACGGCGGCGCAAGTGCAGGGAGATCAAGGTACTTATGCAAGGCCACAGGTACACAACAATACTCGATGCAGTCGGAAAAGCACAGCATACTTATTATACCCAATACTCAACACAATGATAGCAGGTTTTTGAATAGATAGAAACATAATGCCATAGAAGATATCTAGGTATCAACCACCCTAATAGCTAGGTTTGTCAGTAGTTCAAGTTTAATTATTCACCACAGAGGTTGAGAGCACCTCTTTAGACTGTATTGTGCTATTAAACTTGACGTTGACTGCTCTGCCTGTAACTCACTCGTCTAATTATCTGTCGATGTTGACAATGCACGGAGACGCACTTCTACAGAAATACAGTCCAACCTTGGCCAACATACGTATATATAACCAGTCTAACGCAAACGATCCCTCTATCCAGCCACATTATATTATTTCCTGCTACGGCCAGGACGACGACAACGTTTTCGATATCATCATAGCCGTCATGTACACCCTGAACAAGCACAAGTCATTTCAGAAGTCCCCGTATTACCAAGAATATACTCCTTGTTGTTGTCTTCCGGAATGCTGTGGTGGGGATGGACCGTTCTGATCGTACATATCTGACCCCTATCATACAAAATCGCTGAGCCCCAGTCCCAACGAGGGTACGCAAAACCGCTTTATTAGCTTACTCGGTACTCTAAAATCGATCCTCAGACGCTGGCTTCAACCACCCCCAGATTGCTACTCCCCAAACAAACTCCGGCCGTCCCCTTTCAACGTTAAGATGCAGGTCCTCTATGATGTGGCGACAAAGCTTTGCCCTATGTAGAGGGTGAACATACTCGTCGGCACATTGGTATCGGTTACCGTTTACGCACGAGAAGTCACCGTCGAGTTCGCGAGCGAAATTAAGTAGACGTTGGCGGGCCCAGTATATTGCGCGGTCAGTGTTCCATTCCATAATACGCTTGTGTTCGTTGCTGTCGTAATGCATTTGGACCATCTGATAGGCAGGCTGGATATCGAGGCCTCGGTCAATGACAACAGCTAACCACGGAAGCTTGTCGCCTAGTGAGTCGGTCCACACATATCCGTGGCCGAAGCGATGGGGGACGAACTCATCAGCGAGGCATTGAAGGAACGCGGGCTGGCCCGCGCGGCGATAAGTAGGCACCTCGGAGGGTGAAAGCATGTATGGTTCCGTTTCGAAGTCTCCCATGGGGACCAAGAGTGGCGAGTCAATGAGGAGTGTACCAAACCTCAGTCTGCATTGATCAAGGCGGGGCTGGGGTGGCATAGGAGGAGGGACAGGAATGGGTATGTCGGTGTCCCAGTCGTGGAAGACGAGCTCTGCAAATAATCGGACCATTTTCTTGGTAACACGGGGACTTCTGAAATTGTGCTCGTTCAGAGTGTGTACGATGGCCATGATGATATAAAAAACGTCGTCGTCGTCCTGGCCGTAACCGGAAATAACATAACGAGGCTGGATGGAGGCATCGTCTGCATCATATCCATTGGAAGCCATGCTGGTAAACTGCTATGGATTTAATCGTCCCGCCCAACTATGTACAAAGGCGGGAGGCTCTTTCTTACCTTGTTGGAGACTTCGGACGTAGATAGTAACTTGTTTCTGGGAGACTTTGAAGGTATGGATGGATGGCCGGGAGGATTGGACCAGAAGAGGATCACGCGTAGCTGATTTGGGAGCGATGACGAGAAATCGTTCTTTCCATTAGAGTATAACTAGGAAATCACTTCTGTTCCGACTTCGAAACGTCAATATGGCAGGAACATCCTCGTGTCGCTTTCCACCGTCGATATAGGTGTCCACCTAGGTACATAGATAGGCAGGTACCTATCTAGTCAGTGCGGAATTGAATACGGCAGGCACCAAACCGGCGAATGTCATGGAAGAAATGAATTAGCAACGACCATGGGAACATCTTCTTTCATGTTGTCCTTTTAGATCTTGGTCATCGAAAGGTGCAGGCTATGCTACGATCTGTAGCCCTTTGGCCATTCCAGACAGCATCTCATATAATGCCCATGCCCCAGGATCAGGCAGCTCTTGGCCGACCCCGTCGCCAACATATGTTGCCCGTCCGAACCTTGCCTTCAAGTAACGAGTGGCCTCTGCCTTCTTGGCGGCGACTTTGACGGCCTCGCCAAAGTCCCCTGACTTGAAGAAGCTATCTGAGAACGGAAGCAGGACGTCCATAACGGTGCGGTCGCCTTCTCTCGCCGGGGTATGAGACTTCAAGGACTCGACAGCTGAAGCGAGTGATGACGCGTACAACATGGGGGAGGACTTTGTAGTTGCTCCAGGGTTCTCTTGAGCTTTGGACAAAAGAGCCGAAGAAAACGCCGAGATTAAGATCCCCAAGATGGCCCCGAGGGTGCCTCCCATGTCGTCCACAGACTCCATTGTAGAGTCGAGAAAGGCAAAGACGGAACCGCTCGATGCAACGCTGCTGTCGAGGTTTCGAATAAGGGACTCGCAAAGACCCTTGACGGCTTCGCCGCAGTCGCCGTCACCCATTACCATGTCCCATTCTGTCAATCGCGGTTCGGCGGCAATCGCACTTTCACAACCTGATCTGACAGCCTTCTCCAGAAGCGCCGGATCGACTTTGATGAGGTCGGACTTGATATCGTTGCAATGCCCCTCTGTGTGGCCGTTTGTGACCAGGTCGTCGGTCTTCTTGTTGGCTGCCGGGCGAAGGGTATTCGGCCAGTATACTGCTGTTGTCGGACGATCGAGGAGGCGCAGCAACTCAGCATCGTTAGTGTTGGACTGTCTTGCGGCCGCCGAGATGTTGCACAAAGAGATGGAAAATCCGGGGGCGTTTAAGGAGGTTTCAAAGATGCCAACCAGTGTACGACAGGCGGCGATGCTCCATGTTGACGCTAGCTGCGTCTGCACCTCATCCGTAAGAGCTCCTAACTCCAGGACCGAGAGGCCGCCATAGTTGTTGATGAGGAGTGCAATCTCATCCCCGGTCCCGAATGTTACGAACGCTCTCTCGGCATCATGTGGATCGCACAGAAGCTTCAACATGCGGCCAACAAGGTCTTGGACTGATGGGAAAGGGGACAGCAGTTGCTGCCCGGGTTCGTTGTGGATTCCCGCGCCAACAACACATACGTCATCTGCGATGGAGTTGTGTTGTCTTCCAGGCACATGGCAATGGTCCAGAGCCGAGCCTATTGACACAGTCTGATCGTTGACTGCTTTGCCAATGTCTACACACCGGTCGAAGCGGTGCTTTTCGGCTGCTGCTGCCGAGAGGATTTTCATGGCTAACTCTGGTGAGCAAACGCAGTAATCACAATGCAATCAAAGGAAACAACTGACTGAAAACATGACCAGGCATTCCTCGCCTTCCCACCCTGCTGCTTTTGCTTCTGCCAATAGACACATCGTCCGTTGCAGGAAGAACGACGACATTGTTGGAAAGTCCGGAAGCCTTGGCTCTTTCCGCAGCAAGCCCGAAATGCAGTCTGTCACCAGTGTAATTGGTGATGAGGAGGATGGTACCGGCGTCGGAGGGTGCCATTCTCATTGCCTCGAGGACTTGCTTGGTGCTGGGCGAAGCAAAGATGTCACCGCACGCAACCGCCGAAAGGAGGCCGTCGCCAACGAATCCACTCCAAGCCGGCTCATGACCGGAGCCCCCGCCGCCGATGATGCTTACGGCTGAGCGGTCATTGTAAATGTTTGCGACGACACGTTCCGCTTCATGGAGTGTAAGATGTGGGTTCGCAGAGACCAGCGCACGAAGTGCTTTCGGAACAAGTGTGTTGGCGACGGTATCAGGAAAATAATGCTTTGTCGCCATGTTCAAGATAATATCATGACGGGTCGAGCATGTGGTGGTGCGATAACCGTAGTTGCTTCGGACATAGCTCCCGCATATATGGCAAGGGCATGCTATGGCAGAAACACCATTCTCATGTGTGTCATCTATCTCGTGTGTTCACCATGTTACAACATTGAAAGCCATCGACCAAGCCAGCGCGTTTCGAGCCACACACTCCGTTCTGGTGTTGGTTGCATCGACGACATCAGTTCTCTTGTGAGTCTCCAGACCCCATGTTCGGGCAACTGCAAGCGAGTCAGTCGATGGCCACGAGACGCGGGTTAAAGCCAGGATAGGGGCTCCGAGTCTCTGGCTGAACTGATCCCTGTTCCCCGGGTGCTTTGTTGGGGGAATGGTCGGTTTTCCCCGCGTCTCCCCGCACAGCTCCGACACAGCTCCCCTTCCTTGTTCGGCAAATAGAGTCAATAACCTGGAACTCAACGGATAACTCCCGGCCAGCAATTTGCAGCCAAGAAGCGAGGGTCGGTCATCCTCCGCGTACCTCGGGAATAAGGAGGGAAGGACTGCAGATCGTGTATGCTACAGGCAATCCAGTTCCTGTCGCTGCCATCCCCGCAGGGAGTATGGTATTTCTGAAGACAACCCTGCCGGAACCGCGTCTCGCAGTCCTGGATGCACAGAGCCGCGAGAGATCAGCCACGGCCTGTCATGTCCATATGGATGGAAGACGAACTGCAACCACGCTGCCAAAGAAGCGTATCAGGAAGCCGCGAGGCCGGGGCTTGCGCACCAAGACTGGCTGGTAAATCGACTCTGCCTCCTCCACACTACACATGGACTGGCCACGAAGCGCGGTCACTAACCCGATGACCGTAGCTTGACCTGCCGCGAGAGGCATAAGAAATGTGACGAGAAACAGCCCGTTTGTGGACCATGCAGCATCTCGTCTCGCCAATGCGTCTTTCCACGTAATTCCCAAGGAGCGAGCAGACGACCGAGCCCGGCCACCTCCAGCACGACGCCCACAGCCACGCGTCCCCGAGACGACGAGAGCCAGGCGCGTGTTGATGAACAGCTTTCCCAGCCGATCGGCTCTGTAGAATCGATCGGCCTCACCTTGCAGTCGTCCGTACCGCTGGCCACCCAAGCCCCCAGTGATTACGGCACTTCCCACGTGTCGTGCGTCAGCCAACCACCCGTGTCTGCAGGATTTGCGCTCGGCGATATCTACAGCTACTCCCCTGAGACCGTTGCATCCGAGCTTTGGACAACAGATCTTGCCTCGACGCGGTGGCTCGGCCTGCTAGCCACCGATGCGGCGCAGGCCGACAGTGAGTTCTCCCTGGCTCCGAGTCCCGTCCCCGATGACGAGGAGCAGAGGCGTGCGGCGACTCAGCATACTCCACCCGATGCGGCCAACCTCGAGTCTCGGCTCAACAATGTCTCGGAGCCGGAACGGAAGTCATGGCAGACGGACAAGGACATTGTGCTGTCAAGCCGGGAAGCTGTCCTCTTCCGTCACTTCACCGAGCGATCGGCTCGCTGGCTAGATCTCCTAGACCATCGGAAGCTCTTCTCCACCTACGCAGTTCGGTTGGCATTGAGGAATGCGGGGCTCATGAAAGCCATTCTGGCGTTGTCGGCCAAGCATCTCTCCAAGTTGGAAGGCAGGCACCGTGAATCAGATCCTGGCATCACCTACGCTACCCATGATTCTAGCGGCGAATGGGTGCGCTACTACTACGAGACACTCCGCTATGTTCAGGAAGCGTTGGCTTACACCAGTTATACTGCTTCTGAAGAACTCAACGCCACGGCCATCGTTATCTCTGCCTATGAGATGTTGGACGAGTCTGATGGAAGGGGCAACGAACATTTGAAGGGCGTATTTTGGATCCAGAGATCTCAAGACGTCAACGGAGCCTCCGGTGGACTCCGACAGGCGGTCTGGTGGGCCTGGCTGCGACAAGACATCTGGGCCGCGTTCCGCGAAAAGAGACGTTGTCTGAGCTTCTGGACAGCGGACAAGGCATTCCACGAGCTTGATCAGTACGGCTTGGCAGACAGAGCCATATACCTGCTGTCGCGCGCAGTGAACTACTGCGCTTACTCCCGGCTGATGGAGGCATCTCCCGACGCCGCAGCGTCCGAAAACAGAGCTCGCGCGGGCAACGAGATGCTGGCCGAGATGGAGAGGTGGAAGTCGTTCTTGGGCGACGATTTCAAGCCGCTTCCGACTCCAACAACCCCATCCGACGTATTCACCCCTCTCTGGGTTCATCCACCCCAATTCGGAGTCGCTCTCCAGGCGTACTCTTTCTCTAAAATTCTCGTACTCCTGCACAAGCCAGTATCGCCTGGGTTCGATGGTTACCTTAGGATGCAGCGGTCGCTTTCGGAGGCTATTGACACGATATGTGGCATCGCGATGGAGCTGACGGATGAGGGTTGCCAAATACTCTCTGCACAATGCCTCTACGGTGCTGGACTGTGTGTCCAGGACCCCGCGAAGAGGGAGAAAATCCTTTCTTTGATGGTAAAGAGCGAAGATATGGTCGGATGGACGCCGATGGCAACGTGGCGGAACGACTTAAGGCAGGCGTGGGCGAATGCCGACAGCCAGAGCCCTGGTCTCGTGCAATGAACTTTCAGAAACACCCGTATACCCCAGAAGCCAAGTGTATTTCAGATGGTACTCGATCATAATCATACTGTATATCTACTGAGTTTGCGAGACCAAGGTTCACGCCTTGCCGGCGGATTTGCATACATCCATCTGCCATTCCGTCAACTTTTGTGCCTCCTTTACACCCTGCTCCATCAACGTGGTCAAGCTCAAGCTCGACGCGTTCTTCTGCAGGTGGACCAGGTAGTCATCGAGTACCAGCTTGTTCACGTTGACTTTGGAAACGCCACCGGCAATGCATCGCTGCATCAGATCCTCGGGGAAGTCGTTGGTCCCGTGGAGCACCACGCGGACCCTCCCCGCGGCCTTTTCGCGAATCTTTTGCAGACTGCGGAATTACAGATCAGTAAAAAAAATAAAAAAAAATCAGGAACACAACGGTTTTTTCTTTTTTGGTAGGGCGGTCTCACCGGTCAAACTCCAACACGGGGCCCCTGGTGCCGTACTCGCCGTGGACGTTTCCGAACGCCGGCGCCAGGAAGTCGATGCCCGTCGCGATGAAGTCTTCCACCTGCTCCTCCGTCGTCAACGCTCCCTCGAGGTCCGCCGTGTCGGCGATGCCGTCCTCCCCTCCCTCGATGCGGCCCGGCTCGGCCTCCGTCGCGATGCCCCTCTCGTGGCAATACGCCACCAGCTCCTTCGTCTTGGCCAGGTTCTCCTCCATCTCGTAGTGGCTCATGTCCACCATGATGCTATCAAAGGGAAGCGTGTCCGCCGCGAGCCGGATCATGGCCGCATCTTGCGCGTGGTCGAGGTGGATGGCGACGGGGACGGAGGCTGCGCGGGCCGCGTGCGCTGCGGCGTGCACCAGGAGCCCGTCCGAGAAGGTGATGGCCCAGGGGAAGACCTGGATGATCAGCGGGCTCTTCTTGGCTTCTGCCGCGCGGATGAAAGCGAGGATGTTCTCGATGTTGTAGGCTATGGGAGCGACTATGCCGTACTGGCCTTCCTCCGCCGCCTTGAGGATTTGGTACGTTTTGTTGTTGGCGGGGTCCCAGGATGTCATGATGAATTGCTTTATTCCTGGTCTTTTGATAAATTCTGAGATTAGTCCAGGTACAATGTAAGTCTACAAGTTGGTTTCAAAGGAGGTGATGTGGCCACGGGTAGATATCCCTTGACGACTTCATATTTTAATGGCATTCGAAACATGAGCCCTCGATGCGATCCTTACAAAGCCAAGGCCCGCGGTGTACTGCCCGCACATCGCGTCTGGTGACAGCTTTCTGGTTGGAGAAGCCAAACTACAGGCGAGTCCTTGGTGCACGACACGCGGTCGTTCGCCCCACTGGGCCGCGAAGCGCGGGTTGTCGATCCATGCGGAAAACATGGTGGTATCCAAGTCTCATGCACCAGAGACGCTCCGTGACGAGTGCCGCATTCAAGATGTTCGGAAACGAGCCTGGCCTCATTTGAAGATGAAAACAAGAGTAGATGTCAAAAGAACCCTGTTGGCCTCTGGTTGTCTATGTTTCGATGAGATCCAGCAATCCAGCAGAGATCAGTTGCTTGTAATTAAATTCTCATTCGATTTGCATATAACCCATGCTACTCGAAGCAGCCCCGGCGAACGCTACATAGTCTTTCATAACCCAAATATCTTCCCCGGTAATTACAATGACTGTCCCGAGCGGCCTCCGCATCGCCATCGGCGGCGACGATGCCGGTTTCGACTACAAATCCATCATCGCCAAGGACCTCGCGGCCGACCCGCGCGTAAGCGCCGTCGTGGACTTCGGCCCCAAGTCGGAGGCCGACAAGACGGCCTATGCGCACTTCGCCCTCGCCGCGGGGGAAGCCGTCGCGGGCGGCGATGTCGACCGGGCCATCCTTATCTGCGGCACGGGGCTCGGCGTCGCCATCTCCGCCAACAAGGTCCCCGGCGTGCGCGCCGTGACGGCGCATGACAGCTTCTCCGTCGAGCGGGCGGTCAAGAGCAACAACGCCCAGGTGCTATGCCTCGGCCAGCGCGTCATCGGTGTCGAGCTCGCGAGGCGCTTGGTGGGCGAGTGGCTGGGATATCAGTTCGATCCTGTAAGTTGGCACCGGTTCGCTGCCCGCTCTATATCCGGCAATTTCCTACACGGCGAGTCGGGTTCCGCTCACACTGTCTTTCAGAGCTCCGCTTCAGCAGCGAAGGTGAAAGTGATTGATGACTATGACTTGAAGCAGTCCAGTGGTGTGAAAGGGGCCAATCTTGGAGGAAATGGAATCGCTCAGCAGGTTTAGGCCAATATCTGGGGTTGGTTTTGGTCTTCTCCACTTGCTTTTATCTAGTTACATTGTTTCTTTAGTTCATAACATTCCATCAATATTTTCCCGAAAGCAAAAAGTCTAACTTGTAAACTTAATTCAAACAACCTGTCCATATACCGCTCTGTAAATACAAGTAAAAGTCACGCCACATTTTGCTGTTTGACCCATCAGTACTTATTTCGTTCCTGTCTGAGATGTCGAAGACTGTTTTACACGCACTGCTGTCTTAATCATAAGCCTGTCCATACATGCAGAGCTTTCACCACTGGAAACGCTGATAGGGTACTTTTTGTACGCCTCGATTTGCATGATGTTAGATAAAGAATGCAAATATGTGCTTCATGTTTCAGAATATTGTTCACACATGGATTGACACCTCACCGGGCGCCAGGAGATCAAGAGGCCATAAATCAAGGATATTCTACATAAACAGGGCTTAAATGAGTACTGATGGAGGAAACACTTGGATTATAATTCGTTTTCTACGTTATGTGACCTTGTCAACCGCCAACCCGGGGTATCTTTTTTCTTTCTTTTTACCAAGCGCCGACGATTCCGGCAATTGGGATGTCGATACCTGTCGTGTACGTGGCTGTCTCGCTCAACAAGTACACATACGCACCGCCGAGCTCTTGTGGCAGAGCCAGGCGAGGCATGCCACCATAGTACTTCATCTTGGTATCCCAATCAGGAGAAGTCTCGACGTAGTACGTCAACGCGGTCTTGACAAAGCCAGGTGAGATGGAGTTCACACGGATGCCGTGCTCAGCCCACTCCATTGCCAGTGTGTGTGTCATATTGCGAATGGCACCTTTGGTAGCACCATACGGCGCAGATGGCGCGGCCTGAATCTTCTGTCAGTGAAATGTGACTGTGAGACTGCTAGCAGGGATACTTACTCGATTCGGCCTGTAAGATGTCATGCTAGCAGTGAAGACAATGCTCCCCTTGCAGCCGAGCTTGATGAACGCCCTCGCCGCAGCAGTAGCGCAGTTCCACGATCCGTTGACGTTCAGCTTGAACAGCCTATCGAACTGCTCGGGTGTGAAGTCGAGAGCAGGTTGATGTTTCGTAGCGCCCGCGTTCGCGACCATGCCGTCGAAGCGGCCCTTGGCAGCGACGACGGCGTCGACCGCCGCAGCGACGCTGCTGTAGTCCGTCACGTCGCAGTGCTGGAACTCGAGCTTGCCGGGGAAGCGCTTGAGCAGGCCGGCGAACGGTTCCGCCGGCTCGGTGATGTCCAGGCTGTAAACGCACGCCGCGTCGTTGGCCAGACACACTTCTGCAATGCCCAGCCCGATGCCCTGGTTCGCTCCAGAGACTGCAGCCCGGTGTTAGTAAGGGGCGCGGGGAATATACCATTTTACTCGTGAGGAAACTCACTAGCAATGACCTTGTCCTTCAGAGAAACCTTCCAGTCGTGCCCGGCGGGGGGGAGTGTACTGAGGTATGCCGGCGCACCGTTGGTGTCGTCTGCGGGGATGTTGGCGGTGCCGTTGCCGTTTTGTCCAGAATACCCCGTCATTGTGAAGCTGTGATGGTCTCTAGGATGGGATGATATTCTTGTCTCGTAACACTTGACGGCAACCTGGATGTAAAATATGAGGCTTGGAATGAGAAAGCAAGTCAACTTGATTAACGTACGCAATAAAAACACCAGTATCTCGAGGAAATCCGACGGCGCCTTAAGTAAACTATAGAACAGCCTCTCACTAGCCGCTGTCCGTAGTTTGCGGCCGACATGCGGAGCTTCCGAAGAACTCAAACGTACGAGGTACCCCATGCGCGTCTCGGTGCCCGCCACCGCGAGCCCGTTGGATCGGCTCAGGTCAGCACCATGTGGAGACTCGTGGGTTTCGATGTTGTCATGCCGTTACGTTGACAACCCGCTACTCTCACGCGGCAAAGGGACCGCGGCTCCTGGCAACAACTCTCAAACAGGTATGTCTGTTCAGCCCAGCGTAGCTCTCAAAGCAACGCTAACAAGTCAACGCTCAACTAACTTAGTCAAGTGAAGCTATTCCCACCCGTCAATTAACCAAATATCAGA
>JASUDE010000720.1:0-10471 GCA_034509685.1 Colletotrichum cereale | reverse complement strand
TACTGCGTACTCGACGGCGGGGGGGGGGGGGAGGCGGCAATGGAGGAGGGAAGGTTGCAGCCGCAGTGCGCAGGGTCAAGGCGGATGGTTGGATGGATTCGGGGCGTCCCCCGGTGCGATTGTCGAGGGAAGAATAGATTGCGGTGGGCGGTGGAGTAGATGAGATGTCCTCGCAACCCAATGAGACTTGGTGAGGAAGAGTCAGTATGTGTGCCCCGATTGTGACGAAGAGAGATTGAGGGTTAGGGGGGTTAACGGTATGGGGAAGTTGTAGACAACGGTTCGTACCTTTTGGTGTCAAGGGGTGAGATGTAGGGGAAAAGGTTGGTGGTGGTTGTTTTCCCAACTCAACGAAAGGGGGGGGGGTGAAGAAGAGCTGTCGATAAGGCGCAAGCAAAGGTGGCGGAGAGGGGCTCCAAGGCTCCAAGGTGGCTGGATATACTCTGTATCACGGGTGCCAACGTCGGAGAAAAAGGAGACGGACGGGCTAGCGTAGAGTAAAGTACCGCCGGGACGAAGCTAGGTGGGTGAAGTCAAGGTCGCTGCTAGCTCTCTATTCTGTCTGTCGGAGAGTCGGGATCTGAGGCGGCGGGATGAGGCACCTGGGGGGAAATAGGGTTAGAGCTGAGGTCGAGGCAAGCAAGGTCTCGGTAGGGGGAGGCTGCCAAGGTCACGAGACGGGTGGTGGTTCTTGTCTGGTTGACTGACGACAGGCAGGATACTCGCCGTTGACGGCCGGCGGAACAAGAGGCGGTCGAGGGGCGGTCGGTCCAGGCCAACCCGTGCTTGTTGTGTGTCGAGTCGGGGTGGGAGGATTCGACTTTGTTACTTTGGCGGGGAGGGGAACAGCTCAGCCTGCTCAGGTACGTACTGCTAGGAGATCAGAATAGGGGAAAAGCGATGCGAGAAGGGGTCGTCCGTGGGGCCGAGGGCCCGAGGGCGGTCCAATGATGGCACGAGTACGCGGGTACTTGGTACTACCTGCTCTGTATGTACCTAGGTGCGATGGATAGCAAATCCTGGAGTACATTCAGGTAGGCAAGTAGCGATGTACATACAGAGCAGGTAGTAGTACCCCTCGAACCGTTCGAACGCAATTGGGTTCGGTGTCATCCAGTCAGTGAACAGAGCCCAGTCAGTAATAGTGCTACACTACACTCACTACATTGACGGGAGGCTCCTGGTGCTGCTTCTGCTCCCAGAGCATACCAAGTATGGTGCAGGTACACTATTCCCTGACGTATCCAGGGACTGGGTCGGCTCATGAGACGCTGAAGCAGAAACGTGGATCTGGGTGGCCTCACGCAGTATTACGCAGTAGTACGGATATCTGTACTGTAAACTTGGACCCCAGCGACCCCTGAGAGTCGTGAGAAGAACGGGCTGTGAGTGGCCGATGCGTCGCGAAAGTGGGTACCCGTCAGAGTCGCATCCACTGACATGTCCTGCACGCGTTGCATCTCGACTTCTTGGCCCGACCGGGCCCTACGAGATGAACAGAACAAGAACAAAGTTTCTCGACCGTTGAGTGTGCAGGCAGCCGAGTTGTCACATCTGTCGTATTATATTTTTTCCTTCCATCTTTTTTTTTTCTTTTTCTTTTCTTCTTCTTCTTCTTCTTCTTCTTCTTCTCCATGGGTCACGTGCATGATATGGCTGCTATACGGTACAATACATCAATCATGTAGGTATCGCGGGTAACAGGAACATTCTTCAACACGCATGCCTGCCTTGGGTCTTTCCTTTTTTCTTCTTTTCTTCCGTCACCGCTGCTGCTGCTACTCCTGCCCGATCGGGTCCACTATATGTGCGGGGACGTAGGTCAATAAGGAGGAAGGAGGGCCGGGGACGACCATACTGAGAATCGGTAACTGCAGAAAGAGAGAGAAGCAAGAGCGCGATGCCTCAGTGTACTACTACAAAGTAAGTACTCCGTACAGCGTAAAGGGGGCCGTGGATCTCGGTTGGCCCCCTTCTTCACCGACTGTTCGCCCGGGATCAATCTCGATTCCGTACCTCTTGAGAATTGGTCGCCGAGCTCTAATTCAACCCACACCCATCTCAATGTCCCATTGTACGGAGTACTCCGTACGCATACGCAGTACACCACGTCCTTGGTTTCGCCAACTTACGAAACGGGACAAACCATGGGGCTTTTCAACTCGGGTTACGGTTACTTCCAACCCTCGACTCGGTGCATGGCATCCCTCGCGATTCGAGGCGGCGTTCGGCTCAGATGACGCCCTGTGCCTGTGTCAGATTTTGCCTGTTGATCCATCGACGGCTCCATTGTTCGCTGCCGTCGTCGCCCAGTGGCAAACACAGGACAAGTAAACGATGGGTGATGCCATTGCCTGCTATGACAACTTGTTCAATAGAGAAGAGAGAAGGGGCATTATCTCCCTCCAAGCATCCCCACGCCCCTCATAGCGACCTGCCACAGCCGAGATTTCCTATGCATCAATCCGACCAAGTGAACAAAGTCTTTGTACGGATACAGTACGGAGTACTCTGTACAGTACTCTGTACCTGTTGGTAGGCAGGTATTCGTTTGTTGAATGATGTGCACAGATCACTTTGTCGTATCGGGAAGGCGGTCGGATGACAGACCGCGCCTTACCCTTTAGGGACGGCTAGATCCGATAACTCGGCGAAGCTCTTATCGCGACCCAAGCGGTAAAATTTCCATAAACCTCATTCCCGACCCCCGGCCTCAAGGTACACGATAGGAGGCATTGTGAGCCACCGGTTTCTTCGACCGCATCCTCTCTGTGATGCCCTCATTGACGTTTGCCGACCCTCTATAATAACGACTTCATACCTAAACCCTCCCCTCCCCTGACCCGTACCCGAATCATGGCGGACTCCAAGCCCACGCCGCCCGAGGTGAGTTAAAGCCGCGATCCCGTCAGATCGTCACTTTTTCCCTTCTAGGAGACTGACGTTGCCCTTTTCTCCAGGCGGCCGCAGCCCCGAACCCGACCCCCTCGACGACCACAACGACCACAACCGCCACCTCGGCCGCCGAGGGCTACAAAGCCGCGAGACCGAACCCCGTCTGGCAGATGATGGGCCTCCGCGGGCCCCCCAAGCGCCTCCCCTCGCGCAACTGGATGATCTTCCTCTCCCTGACGGGCGCCGTCTCCGCCGCCATCATCTACGACAAGCGCGAGAAGAAGCGCGCCACCGCCCGCTGGGCCCGCGCCGTCGCCCCCCTCGCCCGCGAGCCCGTCGCCAACGCCTCGCAGCTGCCGCGCAAGCTCACCGTGCTCCTCGAGGCGCCCCCCGGCGACGGCCTGCGCGTCGCCCAGGACCACTTCCTCGAGTACGTCAAGCCCATCCTCGCCGCCTCCGGCCTCGACTGGGACTTCGTCCAGGGCCGCCAACAGGGCGACGTCCGCGCCGCCGTCGCCGAGAAGATCCGCCGCCGCCGCGCCCCCGACGAGCGCCCCGACGTCGAGCTGCTGCTGACCGAGGAGAATATCCTCGACGCCATGCGCCAGAAGAACGGCATCCCCGAGTACGATGGCCCCGCCGGCGACATCGTCATCGGCCGCCACACCTGGAAGGAGTACGTCCGCGGCCTGCACGAGGGCTGGCTCGGCCCCCTCGACCCGCCGCCCAAGCCCGAGGAGGAGCCCCCCAAACCCGAGGCCGCCGACGCCGCACCAGGCCCCTCCCAGACGACCGAAGGCAACGCCGCCGCCGCCGCCGAAGAAAAGAAGGACGACGAACCCCCCAAGGAGGAAGAAAAGAAGCCCGACCGCCCGCCCCAGCCGGTCCCCCACAACACCCCCCTCGACTACCCGACCTCCCACCTCCCCCCGCACATCCCTGACGCCTTCTCCCCCTCGGACGCCATCCCCTTCCCGCACCTTCTCGGCTTCGCCGGCACCTTTACCCGCATGCAGCGCTTCCTCAACCGCCGCCGCCTCGCCGACGACATCGGCCGCCAGGTCGCCGCCGCCTGCTTCGCCGCCTCGCGCGAGTGGCGCGAGGACCCGGACGCGCACCCGGACCAGCCACACGAGCAGCAGCGCGCCCTCAAGCACGAAGAGGGCAACTGGGTCAAGAGCGTGTGGAAGGAGGCCGCCGAGGCCCCCGAGTCCGCCGACGAGGCGGAGCGCGTCAAGGAGCGCGTCTGGACGAGCCCCGTCGTCGTCGACCCGCGCATCGCCGCGCGGATGCGGCGGTTCGAGATCCGCCCCGAGGACGAGGCGCGCGCGCGGGAGATCGTCGTGCCCGAGGAGGAGGTCGAGGGCTGGATCAAGGGCAGCCTGCGGTCGCTGGGCCGCTGGGGCTGGGACGCCGTCAGCGGGGACCGGCGCAAGGGCCCCAACGTCGGCGACGTCGACGACGAGTGAGAGGAGAAAAAGAGAGAGAGAGAGAGATGGATAGATGTATGACTAACTATACCCCGGCCGCCCAGGAGACGCGGCGGGCGTGAAACCATATTGTAATTCTAGCTTGTAGTTTGACCATCTGCTGCTGCTGCTGCTGCTGCTGCTGCATTGGACGGGGAGGCGCGCGTGTGGACGGACGGCGGTGGGCAAAGGGGCATTATAGACTAGGTTTTTATGTCGGGGGGAGGGAAGGCCGAGAAAAAGGGCCTCTCACTCGACCAACCGCTCGATACGACGAATATTACTGTACACTCCTCTTTTTTCGTTCATCCAGTTCTGGCATCCGCGTCCGTCAAGAGTGCCTCATCCATGGAACTGTTCGTGCCTGCCTACAGCCCCCCCACCCCCCCTCGTGTATACATTCCTTGATCCTCCGACAAACGGGACCTTTGGACACAAATATTCCTCCAATCTTCTTTCGATCACCACCACCACCTTCACTCGGTCAATCGTCGTCCGAGTCCAAGCCGTACGCCACGAGGCCCAGCTTCCCCTTGGCCGCGGGCGCGGGCGGACTGCCCTTGGCGGCGTCCTCCTTCTTCTCGCCGCCGCCCGGTGCCGCCACCGCGACAGCAGCAGCAGCAGCAGCAGCAGCAGCAGCCTTCTCCTCCCCGGCCGGCGTCTTCCCCCCCGCCGCCGCCGCCACCTCCTTCTCCCCAGCCTTCTTCACCCCGAACCCCCTCTCCCTCTTCCTCCGCTTCCTCGGCCCGACAGCCCACTCCTCCGCGCCGACGCCCCCGTCTCCTCCAGCGACACCCGCGGCGGCCCCACCCCCTCCCCCTCCTCCTCCTCCTTCGGCAGCGTCCTCGTCCTCGCCGTCGCCGTCACCGTCGCCGGGCCTCTTCAGGCCCTGGCCCCGCGCCCTCCGAAACGCCGCGAGCCCCTCCTCCGTCTCCCGCCGCACCCGCTCCTCCTCGGCGCGCTTCGCCTCGCGCACCTCGTCCAGGAACCCGATCTCGTCGTCGTCGAGCGCGCGGAACTGGTTCCGGATCTTGTTGGCCTCCTCAAACGCGGCCTGCTTCGCGGCTGTGTCCCCCCGGCGTCAGTCAGTGTCGGTGTCGCTTCGGGTACACAACTACACTCGGGCTCGTTCGAAAACAACGCCCGTAGTTTTGAACAGGAGAGACGGGAAGAGAGATGGGATGTGTGTGTGTGTGTAAGAGAAAGCGCGCAACTCACCCTTATTCGCCTGCAACACGTCGTACAGGCTCCTCTCCCCGCCCTCGACGCTCTTGACCCGCGCCTCCTCCCTCCGCTTCCTCTCGGCCTCGAGCTCCCTCTGCACAATCTCCCACTCGGCCTTCTTTTTCGGCTCGACGGCCACCTGGGCGGCGGCGGCGGCGGCAGGAGCGGCGGTGCCGTCCCCGTTCTTCGTCTCCTCGGCGGCAGCGACGACGACGGCCTCGCCCGTCTCGGCGTTGATCGCGCCCGCCGACACGAAACGCGACATCCTTCTTTTTCGGTTTCCTTTTTATCTTCTTTTAATTCTTCTTCACACTTTTTTTTGTCTTCTTCCCAAGAGTTTCCGCACTCCCTCGCCGGTGTGTCTCTCTCTACCCGGACCTTTGACGACGGCGGGCGGCAGCAGCAGCAACAAAACTCGACTCAAACTTTATAACCTTTTTGACAGCGCCAACCGTCCGAGGGGGAGGGGGGCTTTGGCTCGCAGATTGAACGTCCTCGGAATCGGTAGAGTCTCCGGTCGCACGTTGGGCCAGAGATGTGTGAGTGAGAACCGCGGGCTTGGGTTGAGAGTAAGTAGAGTACCCTCCTACATACAGGTAACTGGTACCGATACGGGTGTCGCAACGACGGCCATTGAAAATCCCGACGAATCACATGGCGCGCAGCCCTTGGGGGGAAACGACGAACCCCACCCAACCATCGCCCTCGACCACCCTCACATCCAGGATAGGCTCTGCTCTCATGGCTCATGTTCATCGCTTCACCTCCTACATTCATCAACGCTTCACTCACTCTCCTTCATCAAATGTCATATTGTTGTCTTGAACACAGATTTATAGATATGTGCTTAGTAGACACGTCTTCAAATCAGGGCAATTCTTGGCCCGAATCACCCTCGACTATCTAAATCTCTGTGTGTATCAAACTACTGCGAATGGCGCGCAAAATATCATCTTGATGTGTTTTGTGTATTTTTTGTCTGGTTATCTAGGACCGCCACCTTTCCCAGTACTTAAGTCAAGGTGCTATCAGTCACCCTGTGAGCATGCCACTTGTATCCTTGCTTTTCCTTCCAATAGTCTCATTCTTGCCCAAAAAAAAAACCTATTCAACCCATCCTTTGGTTGATGGCTTGCAAGCTGCTGCCCCTTTGGTATGACCGTATGCTCCCTTGCCAGCATTGCTGGTGTAACGTGGTGAAGGCTTGCGCCAATCCTAAATGACCCCTTTCTCGACGTAACCATGTAAAACCACACAAAACCATCGCTAGCCGCCGAGGGCATCGTCCGCGTCGTCCGTCTCCTCCATCATCGTCTTGACTCCTTGTCCTTGACTCTCTAGAGAATGCCAACTTTGACGTGAAGGGAAAATAAGAATAATCATCTAAGAACGTCATCAACAGCAAGAGGTAGTGAGACAGCGGCCCTTTCACCTTCTTCACCGCGAATGGTAAAGACAAGACGAAACGAAACGCATGCCAGCCAAACAAAAGACCATAATAACAAAGTGAACAAGAATAAAAACTCCCAACCGTCCCTGTGGACAAATTGCCTCCCACTTGACCAATCACCACCATGCAGAACACCTCACCATGAGAGAGTCCAGTTTTTTTTTTTTCCATCTCATACCGGAACAGCAGGCCTGTGTCGTCTCAAGGCCTGTGTAGGCCTCGTCGGCCATGTCCACACTGCATCCGATCCTACTCTAAGCCGGAGTAGGCAAGCCAGCGTTGTACCGGGACCGAGTTAAAGTTACAGAAAAAGTAGGAAGAGAGAAACAGAACGGTTCTGTGACGTGCTACAAAAGAAACGGCGTAGGTAGGTGGGCAGGCTTTGTCCAGCGTCTCGCCGGTCTGGTCCGTAGTCAAGTGTCCCGAAATGACAAGACATTTGGGCAGCACCTATTGCTCGATGCTTACCCCAGTTGTGCTGGACATCTCGTATCGAAGCTGTTTGTCGACCAAGGCGTGCCGTGCCCCATGACCGAAACAAAAACGACGCAGGCAAAAAAAGCTCTACCAGCCCACCCCACATCCACACACAAAAAATACACCTGCCACAGAATCTATCGAGGAAACTCCGGGGGAATCGCGAGGGGTGACCTTGAAACGCCGATGATGAATTTATCCGTATACCAAGGGAAGAGAATTAAAGAAATATGTCATTAAGGGCCGTGGCCGTGGGATCGATGAACCGTCCGTCTGCCGACGCAGTTGAAGTTCGGGAGTCCCGACAGGAATCCATAGCCGAACTTGGATCCGTACGGCAGAACAGGTGGCATCGAAAGCCGAGCCGCGTGCCCATGTGTCGTAAAGTCGAATGCCGACGTGGGGACCATTCGGTCAAATAACCGCTTCTTTCGGTTTCTCGTCGTGAGAGGGTATCTGAAGAATGCAAATGTATCGTCATGCCAGAAAGAAAAAAAACAAAAGCCTGCGTTCCCGTTGACGCTAGACCTCCCAAACTTTTCCGATAGCAAAAATCCCTTCCAGTTTCGTAGGGCGGCGATGGCCCGACCAGGGATCGCGATGAATTTCAGCCCATGACAGGCTGACCGAAGCTGGGGTGCGCAAAGTAGGCGGTCGGCTTGGCGGCAGGCCCAACGCAGTTCGCACAGCTACACTCTGCAACACCGTGATCCCACATGGTTTGCGGGTAGTTGTAGTGTCCGGAGAAGGTCTGCTGCTGATTGTGGCGGTGACCGTAGTAGTTGTGAGACGGCTGCTGATAACGCGTGTTCCACTGGCCGTTGGCAGCTGCCTGAGAGAACCAGTCATTGTAACGGGCGTTAGCCGATGTCGCAGAGTTGATGTACTCGGGAGTGCCGTAGCCAGAGTCCGGTGGGGTGAGAGGAGCGGATGACCAGTTCCAGCTGCCATACTGGTGGCACCCCAGCTCGTTGCGCTTGATGGCCTCGTAGCGCTCGTATTCAGCCGCCTGCTGCTGAACAAACGTATGGTAGGCGGATCGTCCGCCATAACGGTTGATGTTGGTGTCGATGGCCGGCACAAGCCTCTCCCGGCTGGCTCTGGCAGTGGCCTGGTCCTTGAGGACCTTCCAGTCATCCCAGCTGGTGAGCCAAGCCTTGTAGTCCGCGCTGTAGTCCAGGTTGACGTAGAGACACCATCCAGACTGCTCCAGCCACTCATGTTCCAGAGCGTTGAGCTCGGCGACGGGGATACCGCTAACCTCGGACCAAGAACGGTTCTGGAAGGTGTTGTCGTCCAAGAACTTGCTGCCGAGTAGCAGCGACACCGTCAACATGCGCCAGACCTGACCCTCGGGTACCGTGTACGAAGGGTTGTTTTGCTTGAGCGTGTTGACCCGCTTCGCAAGGTAGTTCATTCCGAGAAGAATAGTGCTCTTGGGCAGTCTGGTGGAGGACAGAATCTGCGAGACGAACTTGCGGAAGGGGGGCGTGACGGCAGTCGTCGACAAGGGCATGACCACACGGGTGGCCATCTCGGCGACGAACTCGGCCATTTGGTCGACCTCGTAGTCGAGGACGGCACAGACACCTCCAGGCATGATGGCGGTGATGATGGGGGGGGGTCCGACGAAGACCGTGGAAGGACCTTTGTCGGGAAGGAGGGTTTGCTCGAGGCACTCGGAGGGAACACTTAGCAGTGGGAAGAAGACCGCAACGTGCTAACGGTGATGTCCAAGGCCGAAGGAGACGAGGTGTCGGGTTGGTGAGCGGGAGAATGACGAGCCCCTAGTAACTGCGAATAGCCATCAAGTGTGTGGTTGTATCGGCAGCGGAAGGCGGATATCTAGGGATCAAGGCTAAATGAAGGGACGTGTTGCGGATCGGCGATCGTTGAAGGGTCGAAAGCGTCCAGGAGATGAAGTATCCTCGTGTGGAAAAGGATGCTGTGATGGCTGACTCGGAATGGATGCTTAAACAGAGGATAATCGTCGAGGCGTCAGAGAAGAACCAAGGGCCGCTAGACTCGGGACGAAGAAAGTCGTGCAAAGGGAAAAGCCGCAGCTGTGTCTGGTTCGGCAGATGGTCAGCGAGAGTGTCCTGGAAGTAAGAAAACTTTGACTGTCTGTGCCTGAGTCTGACACATAAGCTTCGTCGAATGATGCGTCAAGTGTTGGCGGGCCGGTGTGGGAGGGAGGAGTTGCGGCGAGGCGACAAGGGCAAGACCAGCAGAGAAGGGTGTTCCTTGTGGGGATGCAATGCAACATGTGCTGGGTTGTTCCAGCACACCGGGCGCAGAAGAAACACCCAAACACTGCTCGATTGTGTTGGGAAACGCAGCAAAGGTGATGACCAAAACGACTAGACTGCTGGATCCGATCGAGGATTCAGGCACACCACGTCATGGTCCTGCCATGTGTCGGAAAGGCGATTGATATGAGGCCAGACTCGGTCGATTGAAGCTCGTGTGTCCAGACTCTGGCGATAGACGTTCGGGGATGGGAATTCGCGGGATGGAAGGAAGCTTACCTCGACAAGGAAAAACGCAAGAGAAAGTTGAGTGACGCGAAGGCGGAGGAAGGGCGTTGCGTAGTTGTTCTTCGGACGTTGAACGCTCGCGCGGTGTGATGGCGATGATGTTTGGATCAAACGAACAGAGGAGCGACTCGGCTTGTGATGGCAGTCGGACTGGGTGGATTGGACAACGATAGTCGAATCGAATCGGCTTGCGTCGCGAGAGGGAGAGGGAGGGGGGAGAAGGGTGACGAGAACCTGAATCCTGGGTTGTCGACGACTTGGATGAGAGTATCGTGCAAAAGTCGAGGACGAAGAATTTCGTCGGGATGCGGCGGATTCGAGGGTTGGTTGGGTAGGGAGGGAAGTGAGAGAGAGAGAGAGAGAGAATTTGGGGGGATGGGAGGGGGGAGGAAGGGACGGAATAAAGTCGGAAAAGAAGA
>JASUDE010000719.1:0-18709 GCA_034509685.1 Colletotrichum cereale | reverse complement strand
TGCCTGCCGATTGATCTCCACACACAACAAGCTGCGGAAGAGAGACATGGTCGCCGATGCCACTGGCCCTTATCTTGTCGATTTGATTGAGTCTGGAGGCCGACTTGGGCGTACCAAGCCGCGTCGAAGGGTTCGTTGACATGACAGCCATGCCAAGCGCGGACGAAACACGTGATGTCACTTATATGTCTTTTCGTACCAGCATGACTGCGACGAATTTTTCCTGCGGTCGAAATCCCCAAGCTTAAATAGTCTAGACTTTGTGATTCAAACACTTCACGGGCTCCACGTTCACATGTTTAACTGAAGAGCAAGTGAACCGACACATTCGAGGGGGAACCTCGGGATTACAGATGTCAAACCTCAGGCTGCATGATCAAAAAGTACATTTTGGTTAATGGAAGAATAAGGTTGAAAAAGAAATGCCGGTCGAATTATCATCAAGACCTTTTATGTTAGTTTGAGTCCACGTCATTTGAGTTCAACTTCCCACTGCTTGTGATCATACTAAGATGGTTTCACTCAGGATTGGTCCGAGATCTTGTGTGAGGTCTCGATCGTGGATGGCGTCTCAGATTATACATGTCTCCACTGTTGGAGCGGTGTTCGTTCTTCCAACGATGCCCGAAAGGATGGAGAAGCCCTGCGATCTAGCAAAGGCACCATCTGTAGATCGGGTGCTGTTAAAGTCAATGTCGAAAGGTTAGATAGGGGATCATGTGGGATGGTTGAATTCATCAGGGCATCTTTCGATCTATCTGTAAAAGGGAACATGATGATAGCTTTTGAGGACATGTGAAAGAGAGGCGAATTTAAGACTGCAGAATGACGCCAAGGATCAGAAGTTGCGGCCCGCCGAGAAATCCGCAACCAAGACTGAGCTGACTTCTAGATATCTCTCCCATAGTGTCTCTCTCGCCCATTCTGATTCGGCTTGCCCACGGTTTCTGTGGAAAAGCTTCGATGGTCTCTAGCTTGTGAAACTGTTGGTCTTGATATGCTGCGGCCATCTTCTGGAAAGGCGAGATGAGCCTTTTGAAGCTCTGAGGTCTGATATGTCGCAGCGGGTGACTCATAGGGAGAGTCTGGAGACGCACCCAGAACTTGGTCGCTTTCCTATCGAATCGTTTCTGGGCTGACTGTATGCTTGCTTCTCCTTCGGCGACTTCTGTGGCCACCGCGTTGAAGAATGATTGCTTGGGCTCCAACTCTCTGTATCCTATTGATGAGCCTCATCTGGACTGTCCTGCACCTGTGTTTTCAGATGCTCAATGCATAGTACATTGTCGGTGCTACCGCTGCCAGGAGGAGTTGCCTTGAAGAACCAAATACATTCCCCGCCGCATAGATTTCGAGACTCTTGCAAAGGTCGCAGTCATGATCGAATACTACGAGTGTCACGACGCAATTGCGTTCTTGTCGAACATGTGGGTTGGAGTCCTGTAAAAACAGCTCCGATCTGAGTGTAACCATGAGCTGGTGCAAGGCCGTCACCAAGATAGCTGTACAAAAGAGCAAGGGGCCTGTCCTAACACTCGAGTTGCCTGTCCTCGTGCTCGATTCAAGATTCAAACAAAAGGGTTTCTGCCACGGAAGTCGGAAATAGCACCCGCTGCCAGTTTGGAATAATTCAACGCAGAAAGCCGTGATTTCGATTCAATCCGCGAATGCGGCACTCTTGGTGACCGACGTCGAGACCGAGTCATGTGGTTGCACCCCTTCTCCACGTAACGAGCGCAACACGTCGGTACACATACTACAGAAGATTGATATGCATCGCTTTAAACACAGCCGCGCTGGTGTATAGCTGCGCGGCTGCCACATCGCTTCGCTTTCAAAGGCAGGGTTATCGAAAGCCCTCTTTCGCCAAGACCTGGAAACCAAATCATTCCATTTAGATTGCATTGATAAAAAATCGAGGCCAGTAGGTAATTCTACATCTGAATGCAATCCCTGTTGCAGGAAGCCTTGTTACATATCAGCCTCTTCTGTGTATCTTGGCGCTTCCTCGGATTGTAAAGGGCGAAACTAACATACTATGTATTAGATGGCCCGCGAAGCCCTCGCCATCTCATGGGGTCGGAGAGAGTAGCACAGCGGCACAGGCCGCCTGGCATTTGCCAAATGCCAGGTTACAGCCAATGACCGATTCGCTGGCTGTAAGGCCCAGCGTGGCGCCCCAAGTAGCACCAGCGGCCGTGTAGCACGCCATGACGACGGCGGAACATCCTGCCTGGCAAACCCCATAGCCAAGAGGCCCTGCAAGGACGCAGAGCGAAGAGGATGTTAATAACAAAAGGAAGCTTCTGGCGGGCTTCATCTTGCCTCCTCAGTAACACTAGTAATACCAAGTTCTAATAAGAAGTGGTAACAGGAGATGGAATGGTAGAGTTGGCAGGTTGCGAAGACTGAGTCGGAATGGCAAATCGGCACCTTTCAATCCAGCGGGATAGTGTCCTTGAGTGAATTGTGAGCAATACTGATACGATCTCCTCGGGAAGAAGTATCTTACCGGTAAGAGTGAAGCTCTGAAGATGGCGCAGGAGGAGGATTGACCCTAGGCCTGCATGAACTCAGATAACCCCAATCGCATCTATCGCATGCCTTTAACAAAGTTAGGTTCGCCCTAGCACCAGCAGTAAGATCTTACACAGTAGTCTAGTAACTCTGCTGATGATATCATTGATCTCACTTCGGAGTCTGATAATGATACCCATGGGCCGCCGGCTTACAGCCAAAGAGGGGGCAGTCGAACAAAGCGCGACGAAGCGACTTGTAAAGACGTGTTCGGTTGAAGACAACCATCGCTCCGACACCGCCCAGGAAAGGTTGATCGGCTGAGATAAGGAGGGATGTGGGTGATACAGTTGAAGTGGGATTGAGCTGTGATTGTTTGGTCAATTGTTAAGTTGGAGACCGGTAAAAAAATGGAATAGCAAATTACTATCAACCATTTCTATCTGAACTTTTCATAGCTTCCGCCGTGGTGATTGTAAATATCCAAAGTAGCCATCCTCAAGTAATCGGCCTGTCAGCTGCCAACACCAGCAACGGCATTTGCCCGTAGACAAGGTTGTCATCCCGGACCCACAATCACATACCGTGCCAATCTTCTTCGGACATGCCAATTGAGATCATACATTCTTGTGAAGGATCTTCCGCATCTGTACACGAACCGAGGTTATCGAAAATACGTCCCGCAATGCTTTTCCACATGCTATAGCTAACAAGTTTTTCCTTTCTACCGACTGCGTGCGGGTCATGTAGCACTGTAAATGATTAATCGGAGTCTTGTGCGATAAAGGTTTCCTACAGTTGTGGTCCATCACCTGGAGAATCTCGCAACGCGAATCTTTTCAACTACTCTATCATACGCATGGGTTCTTTAACGCCGAGATGACGTGGCTTAGCACTTCTATTGATTATATCTCTGAAGCCTACATCCCGAGTGCAAGGTTGGAAGTTGAGTTCAGTAGCGGGGTCATTGTTGACTTAAGGTTTGCTGGGATTGTTATACGCTATCGGGCGGGAGGCCACTCTTGAATATATGCGGGTGTGAAGCCAATCGGGCTAGTATCCATCTATGCACATTCGCAGCGGGAGGAAACCCCGTGGGCTAAAACAAAAGCACTCGGCTGAACCTCATCTTGCCCCAACCGATGATGAGAAAAGGCGAGACCAGTATCTACCAGAAGCCTCAAATAATTAAGGCAACAACGAATACATGCAAAATGGCTTCTACCATTCAACTCCATGCAATATCTGCTGTATACAACCCACAAGACGTTTCTCTGAGTTGCAGCTGACGCAGAATCAACAGCAGACGACCGCCAACACAACAGTTAGCTTCCTCAGTCTCGCCGCCGAACTCCGGAACAGGATCTATGAGCTACTATTGTTGCAACAAGAGCCAATAAATCCTTGTTGCCATGTCAATCAAGAACAGAAAAATATATCTGGCCTGCTCCGCGCGAACAAAGCCATCCACAGAGAAGCCAGCTCGGTGTTTTACGGCCAGAATCGCTTCGATTTCACCGAGGCCACGCCTAAGGTAGTGGCTTCATTTCTCGAACAAATCGGGAGCACCAGTGCTGGCCATATTCAATATGTCTTTATCGACTTCCCGCAGTTTCTCTATTTAGACCCTGGTGATATTACCCTTGATGACGACAGCGTTAGCATTCTCACGAATATCCAGAGATGTTGCGTCAATTTGAGCTCGCTTACAACGTCTCTGTATAGCACAAATTCAATGGAGATAAGGCTCGACAACCTAGAAAACTTCAAGGTCGCCACTGAGGCACTAGCGTTGGTTGATAATCACTTCAAAGCTATTTCATCCATAAAAGAGATCATTCTTGAAGTATTTGAGGAGGGTCCTGGACTTCATATCAGGACAATAATGGAGAGTCATGGATGGAAACTTCACAAAACAGAACATGTACAAGAAGAGGACTGGGACGAAAGGTTTAGTGATTTCGATGATGATCATGATTACGGAGATGACTACGGTAGTGGTGGTGATGACTACGACTTTGACAATGACAGTGACTTCTGGAGAAGAGCGGCGGACTGAGCGCATAGCATATGCTGTATAGTACATGATATAGGCTGTTTTCAGCGGTCCAAAGACTGACTGATCTAGAGGTTGAAAAGGAAGGGGATGGATGCGGAGCAAACTCAAGTAGAGTTTATCCCACAAATAACCAGTTATTTCTCCAGAGATTATTTATCTAATCGCTCTTCTATTCGAGAACCTCATATACCTTGTACGGCCCATGACAAGCGATCTCGAAAACTTTCGATAGAAGGCAGATAACCAGCTTGTGCACCGGGAAGTGGTTACCATTACAACTAACTCAAACCCGTTAAAGAAGGCTGAGGCCAAAAGTGAAGAAGGGAGAATTACGATAGCTAGTCTTTAATACGTGGAATACCACCTCGCCACCGAGAAGCCTTTCCCCGCTGCAGCCAACGACGTCTACTCAGCTATCTTGTCGCGGTGACTCCAAGATACAGTACTATGATCTACAGCATCAAACCTCCCAATATGGTTTCTGTAGTTCCTCCATATTCCATCCATGTGTCAGGGTTAATCCCAGACATTCCATGAAGGCTGTCTTTCCTTGTTTTCTCCATGTCTGTCGACACCGACAGAACTCTCCGGTTCTCCCTCTGAACGTAATCCTCCGAAGTAAACGGACCGCTTGTCGGAACTCGCGAGCGTTGAAGAAGTCATGAATCGACGTTGTCCAAACGTCCCTTTTACTCGTCAAGATGGTCACTCTCGAGAACTGTGGGGCAGAGGTCACGGGAGACCAAAGGCGGGTTCGGAGGGAACTGTCGAGGCAGAGAGAGGCCAAACATCGTCATCGGACACGGCGTGCGATAAGCCGCCCAGACCGAAGTGTCGCCCACGGTCAGCATGCTCGAACGTTTCACCCGTACCTGGCGTGTAGAAAGAGACATGACAACCTCATCAGGGGCCCCACTGAAAACAGCCAAATCCGCGCGTACCAGTTTGGGCGAACCCACAAGCGCTACCGAGTTCGCCCAAACAAGCTAGGCCCAAAGCCTTGGCCATACCTACCTCGCCTTGCTTAGCGCCACCGTTCGCACAAGCTAGCGAGTTCGGCAAAAAGGGTAAAGCGTCTCACTGCTGCCGTTATCCCGTCATTGCTACATACGCCATGCATGCGCAAGGTACATCAGCGATACGTACGCGAGCGCAAATTCCGGGAATACTTCACCCTTCGCGAACCAAGTTCGGGTAACCACAAACCCCGCGCATTCTGGACCATAACGCGCCAGCATATCCCGGTTGCCTGCACCAGCAAATTGCGTCAACATCAGGCCATGAGACATACCTATTCCAGGCTGGTGGCCGGAAGCGATCTTCTTGGCGCCATCCAGTCCATCACAGCTGTGGTCGGTGAGAGTTCCTGCACTATCAGCGCAGCAGGGGACGGGAACTCATCACCCGAAACCCCCGATGGCTATTTGGGAGGACGCTTTCCAGGGTGAGATGCGTATACACCTGAAATGGTAGCCTGTCTGTCGTCATGGTCTTTGCAGTGCCAGACGCTTGTTGCTGCGAAAGAAGAGGAGATACACGTACTTAGAGGACAACTGGACTGGCCATTGATTGTCGGCATCGTGGGTTCCGTGGTGAGCGTGACCACAGGTGACTTATGGCTGCGATATCCAGCAAGGCTGTCCCTGCCGGCGGGGATTGTCAACAGGGGGTGTAGGCCGATGTTAGGGGTGTGCGCTACTTTGTTCTAAGTACATGCTGGGCTTTGCCTCCACTTGGCAAGGCGTGTACAAATATGTACAAGTACCAGCTCGTGCTCCCGTTCTCGTCGTTGAGATCTTCATGGGAACTATGCATCGAAATCATCGACAAAACTCTCTGTTCATCTACAGTACTAGTCCAATAAAGCAGTGACGTGCTTTGCATATCCTGTCATACAGCTGGAGCTGCAGATAAGGGAATGATAGGAAACTCCAAAGTGCTGCGTCCTACTTGACACCAAATGGTGCTGTAATTGCCTAACAGAATTCTTGCGAGTTTGCAACTCGTTTCAAAACTAAGCACAAACCTAATTGCGAGCGGGGAGCTAGTATCGATAACGTCATTAGCGGATAAGTGCTTCCGTTAGACGTCCGATTAGCTTGCTCTCACCACTCAATCGCTCCAGCAGGATGCCAACAGGACGTTTCATGGCGGGAAATCGTGATGATGAGAAAGCCGTTATTGATAGCATGTGAATATTAAGAGTGAAGATTAGCTGTAACTTGTTGATCAGGTCTACAGCCCAACAGTTTTAATTCTCTCATACGCATAAAGTCATCGGATGAGCGTGCAGGTGCTGTCATGGCCCAAGTTCTGAGATGTAGCTTCGCAACGCATCCGATTAGATGAAAGTTTATCAGACTCCTCTTTCGTGGGTTGGCAAGATCAGCTAAGTTTATTTTTACCTATCTCATCTCGGAGGGCCTCCTGCATTAGTATATCTGCATATCAAGCTATGGTCAGTAACCCTGCTCCATTGTCCCTCCATCGTGGCGCGTTTGATTACTTGAACCAGACCCTCTCCTTCTGTTTGGCGATCCGAGCGGTGATGAAGAGGTCGCCTGCCATTATGGAAATCGGGCATATCATCTTTCAGCCAAAACGCACCCTGGGAGGGTTGTTACGATACCCTTGGTAGGAACTAAGTTTGATGCATCGAATCATATGCCTTTGGGGGAAAAGCCTTCACCGCCGGATTGTTGTTGGAGACGTCAACGTTATTCGTTGCTCGATATGTGACAGGGGAAGAAAACAGACGAGGAAGAGGTGAACAGGCAGATTTATAAATGTCTACCCACTTAAGATGATCATTTCGAATTGTTGTTTTGCCACCTCAATTCTCTCACCAGTTAAACAATATTTGTTCAAAAATGGCTCTTACACCCCGAATGGACCCCTATGTGCGGCTTCTCTTCCGCTTGTATGAAGCCCTTGTTTTGCTTTCGATTCTCCGGCCGGTGAACGGGCCACATCTCGTCACCCAGCTCAGCAATTACACTATTCAGGATACCAGGAGGCGATTCCTGAGGAACTTGTGCTTTCTTTGCGACTACAGAAAAGGGGGCTGTAGCACCACCGCCATAGCCGTTGAGGAAAGTCAAGACTGCTATATCTTCTGGGTATCCTCAAATGAGGGGCCTAGTGATAGGGTCACGTGTCACCTCGGTGATGTACTTCCTCATGTACAGCGTTTTTCCAGTCACATTGCGGATCGTGATACATCAGAGGAGGCCTTAATGACCATGTGCACGGCGTTTGCTTCGTCGCGGATCAAGCATCTCAACAGAATTCTACGTAATGCGGCTATAAAATGCCGAGTATCATTGGAGGGCGCTCAAGAGGGGCAAAGTAAGTGCAATCTCTTGACCATTTGCTAAGCTAACTAACACGATTAGACCACGGTGTCATGAACTGGCTTCGAAGATTCGAGGATCTGGACTTCTCCGAGTTGTTCGTATGTAGGGTGGCATATGGCGCGCGCAATGATGAAGAATTGCGTCAGATCGAGCAACTCGGCCAGGAATCCGAAAACGGCGCCAGTGTGACGCAGACTACGCTGCGTATGCAGTGTTCAGCGCCCTGCCAGCGCGGCGGTCCCCGAGGCTGATGCACATACGACCTTGGGCGGTGTACTCACGACGTTGCTCCCCGATCGAGACAGTAGATATGAGCCGTATCTTCGTATCCTCACGAACCTGGACAGCCAAGTTCATATTTCATCTAGTCTACACGAGGAGTTTGAGTCAGGCACAATAGAGCCTAGCGTTCATGCCGAGGTTCAGCTACTGCATCACTTTCACAGCGCAGGACGCCGTTACGCTGCTAAAGACAGATACATTGCGTGTAGTAAACCTGCGTGTATCTGCTGTGAGCTGTACTTCCGTCATCACCCCGCCAGAGTCAGCCTGCTCGACTCCCACCGAAAAGCCTACCTGAACTGGGGAGTCTTGAGTCTTGTAGGCGGGGCGCAAAATCCCAAATGGTTCGACCACCGTAAGATTCTCAATGATGTGGTGGGAGAATTAAAGTCAATGGTCATTGACCAGATTTTGGAGCTGCGGATTTTGAGCCACGACCATCAAGACACGTTGACCCAGATAACGGCTTCCCAGGGTGGAGTAGATAGCGATTCGGATTCAGAAGCAGACACATTTGCAAACATTGGCGAGGCAGAATTACCTGACAATTGTGAGTGGATATCTTACATCATGGAGTTGAAGCCCTTATTAAAACTATTGCTGACTTCACTCTGCTTAGATGTTAATCCAGATAACACTATTGACCTACAAAGCCTTCCATTGGGTTTTGTAGCCGGCTCGGAGGGTGAGAACGAGGCTGTAAACGGGGCGGCGTTGCTATAAGTCTTTGGATGATTTGCTTTACAAGAAAAAAAAATGTCCTTGATTGTTTGCCCATCATCTAGGATGTATGGTTTCCAATTTTGTCGATTAGTACAGTAACCACAGAAAAGACAAGAAGACACTACTTGAAATTCGAAAAATTGGGGAAAAGAACGCCGATCCCGTTTTCCTTTTCTCTTTTATCAAAATCACATCCGTGCCATCTTTTTCCGAATGTGACGTTCAAGATTGTACATTCTCGTAAAGTCTGCACCGCATTTGCACTCGAAACGAGGCTGTTGAAAATGCGTTTTAAAGTGCTTCCCCATGTCCCTTTGACATGCCGATGTAGTGGGACACACGGGACACAGAACAGGCTTGTAATGTGTTTTGAAATGTTTCCTGTTAAAACGTTCAGTGAGCGCTGTCCGATGATTCATCATGTGTAATGCGACATACCTCCAGCGGCTCGAAGTCGAGAATTGCCTTGCGCAACCAGGCCACGTACACCGTGACATTCCCTTTCGAAGTCTTCCGCTGATACCCAACGACAATTCCTTCTCTTCGAATCTGACTCGAATATCCGCTTGTGGTGAAAAAGGAAGGAATGCAAGCGGTCCCCTTGGGCTCCTCGTTCTAACGAAAAAGTGTTCCTCCTTGCGAGCACCGTTACACTCTTCCGGTTGATTTGCACCTGGTCCCACGTCAGGGCTCTGGTTTGATGCAAAGTAGTCACTCTAAAGAGGATCTGAAGCATCAGTAAGTCCAGAGCCAGTCCGCGGGACAGGGTCAGTGTCCTTGGCTGGCTTCATCGTTCCGTACGCACGCATCTCCGTATCAGAGCCCGGAAGCGACGCGGCTTGTTCTTTCTATTAACTATTGTTTGGTCATCTTCATTGCCTTTTGCATTAAATTTCATATATTTAACTTTTGTTGGGGTTGTTGAGAATTATTCTGGCGGGATCCCGTCTTGACAGAGATGTGGGCGTGGAGTCAATCAGGCCAGCAACCGTCCCTAAGCCATTTGAGATTGCCTTCTGCTACTATGAAAGTCAATCTAGCCTTTAACGCTAAGGAGGTACTAATCCAAGGCGAAGCTCAATGTAGCCATTATCGCTACGGTAGCAAAGGGGAAAACAGCCCTGCTAGCGGAGCAGAAGTAAAGGCCCCGCGCGCTAAAACAAAAGCATATGGCTGAAGCTATCCTCAACCCAAGAAATGACGATCGCATGCACACCTGCCTGGTGCCGTTCAAATCTATACGATTACCGCATTATGCAAAAAACCCCTTAATTTTAGTCGATGCAGTTAATGCGGCATCAGTAGCCGACGGCCGCCGGCATAGCTGTCATCTTTGGGCTAAGTTTGCGGATACTGCGGTGGGCGTAGTGATTGATGAACCCACCGAGACTTGAGTGTGGAAATTGACTTCAGCTCGGATAATCCCGACCCCGCGTCATGTCTACAACCCTGGTCCAAGTAACCAAGTGAAGACTCGCAGAAACTGGAACAATAGTCCTGGTGGTTCTTGCGGCGCGGGATTCGCATCGAGACAGAAGACGCCAGCCCGGCGCAGGTGCTTCTCAGAGACAGCAAGTGTCTAGACTTTAATACTCACATGGATAGAGCCATAGATTCATTGTCTTTGTCGAGCATAGATATGACCTTACGGCTGTGGTATTTCTAGGATTTCCTGTCCCTGCGAACCCGGTGGCGTCACCGCAGAGTTCGACTCCATGAATGTCAACACTTGGTGGAGTTATCTGCCACCGCACACGCATCCCTTCAAGTTCCAGATGACTCCGGTGTTGCCAAGTCCTGGAATTACCCTGTCTCTTTCAAGTTCTCTATAATCGATTGGAACTCCTCTCGAGATTGCACTGACGCCGCAGTCAGCTCAGAGGTCTTTTTGACGAGCGTCTTATGCCAACAAACACTACCCAACTTCGACCTATGTAACTCCAATTCAGAGAGGAACACATCAATCTTGTTCGTCATCTCGTCCAATGTCTCAATTATGACGCGGCGCTTCCATCTCTCATATGGCTCAAAAATTTCCCTAAACAAACGGAGCAAGACTGGCTCTTTGTCTGGATGGTACACTAGATGACCTGGATGAAATCCTTTTATTACCCATGCTCTGTGGCCTCGGATGTCGATCGAATCGGCTCGCCCCGCTTTAGCATCGTCAATGCTCGAACAAAGTTGCCGCGCCAATCGATTTGCTGCCGGCCTCCGCACTTCTCGTCCGTGTTCCCAGTATCCCTTGGTTTTGCACTGGCAACACAGGATTACGTTTGGCTTCAGGATCGCTAAGATATTTTCCGTCAAGTCATAAGAAGCTTCGACGGCCTCATTCCTCATCGTCTCATCCATTGCCTGCAAGTCGTCATCGCTGAAGAAGCTGCAGATGTCAAGGATGAGGACTTGATCAACAGATACGTGGAAGGTACCAAGTTGCTCAGATATCCAACGAAGTGTATGGCCTTGAATCATTTCCTCGAAAGCCATGCCATGTGTATTGGATGGGTTCTGCAGTAGGATGAGCGGTGACTGACGCCAGCCTTGGAGGAGGCGGCTGAAGTTGTTCCACACCTCAGGCCTAATTTCCCATCGGTCCCGAAACTCTCGAGCTGGCGCAAAACAAGGGTGCTCTTCCGTTATAAGCTCGCACTCGGATGTCTTCTCCAAGCTTGGTTCTATGATGCGGTCGATGACCCGCCGACGTTGACTAGCGGTGCTTAGTGACAGCCCGTCAAATAGTTCGGCAACATCAAGGGTCCGAGCTAAGTAGACCGTATTGTCTTAGTTTATCTTTGCGAAGTTGGCCTGGCTGGTATGGCATGGCAGTACCAGACAGACTTAGCCCGTAAAACTAGATGCATGCTTAGCATTTACTTACCCTCAAGTCCCGAGTTCTCGGGTGCTACTGAGCCAGGAAGCATAGCTGGAAGCGTTTTTCTCGAGGTTTAGGTGGCTTCTCGAATGGGCCTTGATTCAAAGAATTCAATTCGTTCTATCCATCCGGTAGATCAAAACTTCAATCATCACGGATCTCACTAGGTCTTCTATACTCGCTGACGAGAAGAACGGTTATATACCTTCTGGCATGGCAGACTAAGTTCCTGCGCTACGTTAGTACAGCCTACCACATAATAAACATACAAATTGCACCAGAATCGACCTATTATATGCCAGACTTCCCTGACGAATACAGTTCAACTCGTTTGGTTTTCCTGTTTCGAAGCATACTTCAGAATCCAAACTCGTAGAACCTTTGGAAAAAGGTTATCGACTAGGCCAGACACTGGCGTATGGCTGAGACTTTAATCGGCATGACCAGCAGACGGACAGGCTCATGTCGGCAGTAGTGGAAGCAGTAGAGGCGCTGACGCCCACAGCTAAACCGTCTAGGTATGCAAAGAGGTGGTGGACGGACGACCTCACTCAGCTGCGCCGGATCCACACATTCTGGAGGAACCGAGCGAGGGCGGAGAGGCAGGCCGGCCACTGCCCACCGGATCTGGAGGAGCAAGCCCAAGCAGCGGCAAAGCAGTATCACGACGCAATCCAACAACAGAAGGAAAAGCAATGGCACGAGTTTCTGGCCGAGTATACGAACATCTGGAAGGCAGCCAAGTATCTAGGCGCTGACAAGGGCGCCTCGTTCGACAAGATTCCTCAGCTTACTAGGGCGGACGGCTCAAAGACGGAAGAGACCCGGGAACAGGCAGAGGAACTACTATCTACCTTCTTCCCTCCGCTCCCAAACAACATCGAAGACGAGGGGCAGCGTCTACAGCAGCCGCCTATACCCTTCCCCAAGACCGCGTTAGACGAGGTAGAGAGACAGCTGTTCGCAGCGAAACCATGGAAGGCGCCCGGAGAGGATGGGCTGCCAGTAGCCGTATGGAAGCAGACGTGGCCCGTAGTGAAGCATTGGGTTCTCGCTCTGTTCCGAGCCTCTATGAACGAGGGAGAACTGCCTAGGCAATGGAGACATGCGAAGACCATCCCGCTGAAGAAACCGAACAAGAACGACTACACCATTGCGAAGGCCTGGCGACCGATCTCGCTGTTTTCGACGCTGGGGAAGGTGCTGGAGTCAGGTCCTCAGCTTGGTCTGCTTCGACGTCAAAGGCGCATACAACGGAGTGTATAAGGAGAGACTACTTCAGAGACTCAAGGCGAGAGGGATCCCAGAGAAGCTGGTGAAGTGGGTCGATGCGTTCTGTTCGCAACGGACAGCGAGCATCCAGGTCAACGGCCAGGACGCGGAGGTCCGCCCCCTGCCTCAAGCCGGGCTACCTCAGGGTTCACCTCTGTCGCCTGTTCTGTTCCTCTTCTTCAACGCCGATTTGGTCCAGCACCAAATCGACGAGAATAGAGGTTCGCTAGCATTTGTAGACGACTATACGGCATGGGTCACCGGACCATCACGAGAAGCAAACCGACAAGGGATCCAGGCCATCATTAATTAAGCCCTGAACTAGGAACGACGAAGCGGAGCAACATTCAAGGCAGACAAGACGGCCATTATACACTTCACGCGGAACTAGCGACATCCAGAAGATTACTTAACCTTTGACATCAAGGGGGACACAGTCCGGCCTAAAGACCGCGTGAAGGTCCTGGGCGTGATGATGGATACGAAACTCTACCTTGAGAAACATATCGCAGAAGTGGCGACGAAAGGCCTCGAAGTTTGCCATGGCAACGGGACGACTCGATATGCAGATTAACCAAACATAGGACAACAACAGCACAATATCACAGCACCAACACTAATCACCGACTAACCCTTTACGCACCCTCGTGCCACCGACACCAGGACTTGCTTCAGCCGCCGAACATAGGGACCTGAACACTTGGAGGAGTTGACTCCAAGAATACCTGCTGCTAACCCCACGAGAAACCGCAACAATTGGGAATAATCAAAGAGGACACGGACGGAATTGGATCTTGCTTATGGGATTATCTGAGATCAGGGTAGACATTCCACAAGCGGAGCATGTATGATAGATACAAGAGCCCTTTATGGCTTAGCCAGGGCGTAATAAACTGTCACGAGTTAGAGCACACAGCAGGGCATATAGGAATAGATGTACAAAAGGCTTGATACTATGAACATAGATATGCAGAGAAGACTGCCCTATATATAGGTGAAATACACGAGTAATGAATAATATGGTATAAGTCATGGCATAAAATAAGCAGGTGAGAAAGGCGTCCCAGACGGTGTTTGATGTGTTAGCATGTAGGAAGACCGTTCCGGAATGCGAGTATCTCGTGTAGCGATAGTCATAAGTGAAACTATCGTGACATAAACTCTGTGTGTGTGTATATATCAATTCGAAATGAATCACTTGAGCTTCCAACTATGGTGTTTTCTTTCGTTTCTACTTTTTTCAGATAAGTGGAGGTTCGCTCCGTACATATAGGACGCTTGTTCCTTCAACATGACGAGATCAAGATACTCTTCTGCACACTTCAAACAGCGGAAACCAAACCTGCAAATTTGTTCTATCTAGGAACCTGTTCATATTCTTTCTTCAATTAAAGACACTCTTGCTCTGCAACATGCATGCATCACCAATGAAGGGAATTGTTCAGTTGCTACGGCCTGTGCATTCAAGCCACAGCTGCCATCCGCCATGCACGTCAACCGTCTGTAACGGTCACCATCCAATGACATCCTAGCTGCGCGGCAGAAAGAAGGTCTAAACTGACCGGTGAGCCGTTAGGGGTTCTTCAACCCAAGAAATTGCGTCAACTAATACATCATTCCAGAGTGAACGTCGCCGCCATCGTGCCGACTCAATCTGGTCAGATTGGGATACAGCCCCCTAGTGGATAGGATTGCGACACATTAAGGCAAGCGAGCAGAGAGGCCAGGGTGGAGTCAATAGTGTTAAGAACACTTTCTAAACATTGATCCCTTACTATTGACAATTGCTCACATATTTACATGCCTACATTAAATTATTAGTAGGCTAGTAAAAAGAAGGGCAGGTTCAACTCACGATGTCTGAGCTAATGTCGTGGATGTCAACTTCGCAAAACCCTTCCCTCATTACTCCATTGGCAGATTGACATGTAGCCTTTGTATCCTTTCCATTATATTTCAATTCCATGGTTTCAGAGTCCTGGTTATAACACCTGTGACAGTTAGCGACATAGAATAAATAGTAGGATTGACGTACGCGCAAGAACGCGCTGTAGCCCGAGAGGCAAGAATAAGGCCTAAGATGTAGCTAGCCTTCATTTTAAATGTAAAGGAGTCTGGTTTATCAGTAAGATAGTAAACGTTGGAAGTAGTGAGTTCTGAAGTTGAAAGATACGACGTAGGTGAATTGGTTAGAAGGTATATATATATTTACAGATAGTAATATATAAACATAACTTATATAATCTATATAACCCAGTCTCATAGCGTAGTATTAGACATTAGCACTAGGTTTTTAGTTTATATTAATATATACTGCTATGAACTATATTAGAAAGGATACTATTCAAATTTAATAACCAATATAACTTTATTATAAAATGAGAAGTTTTTAGTGTAGATATTAGGCAGTAGGCTTTTCTAAGTGTACTTTCAGTATTACCTGAGTGTTCTAGCTAGATCCTAGAGGGGGTCATTGTTACGCAACGAAAGGTGAAGTTGGTGTGCGCGCGGGCCATAACACTAGCCCAAATGCGGGCGATGAACGGGTAAATGTCGGCAGCATTTTAGGGGTGGATTTCCCTACCTAAATTGGGGAATCTCGATGGCACGTGCATTTTCACCCCTAAGGCCACACATTTTTCACCGAAATGCGGAACCACCTAGCAGATAGGAACACATACACACAAGCAATACGACAGGGATCTCGCGGTAACGATTTACGTACTTCGACAGAAGTCACGATATTTTACCCAGCAATTGTTTCTCACAGCGACCGGGAAAATCTCGGTAATTGGCGGGAAGTTCGCCACCTTGTGGCGTTGTATTTACCGCAGCTTAGCTAAGAATTGGCGGGACAATTGCGAAGAATAATCTGCTGTTCTCCGCAAAATGGTGGAGCCTTCCCACTATTTCACCACCAATCAGCCGCTCACTTAGTTAGAAAGAATCATCGATTTTACGCCACACATTTTCCGCACCAAAGTGCAACAGTCATATTAGTCTATAACAAGATTCTAACTAACCCAGCCAATGTTACGGCCCAACCAGTTAGGTGCTGGCCGGCGTAACTATATGCAGAACAGATGATAATCATGTAGGAGCATCATTGCCGAAGCTTTTGCTTTGACTCCGCCCTCGGAAATAGCGTCATATCGCTCTTAAAGGGTTATTAAACTCTGTTATGTTGTCTCCTAATAATAGTAGGACTGACTTATTTAGTACGTCAAGCAAGACTAACTAAATGGTTTATTTATAAAGAAACGAGATTTCCCCAACACCCTTTATGAAAGTTGTCCTACCCTGACGTACACTTTCAAATTCTACTGGTTCTTTCAACATACTTTCACTTGTTCTTCATCCTTTTTTCCGAAGATGCGTTTCTCACTTCTTACTCTTACTCTAGCTATGACAGCTATATCCTCCCCAGTACCGGGAGAGGAAGCGTATCTAGCATCTCGCAATGCTTTACATCAACTACAGCCCCGAATTTGCAAGGCTAGAGGAGAGTCATGCTCTTGGAAGACCATATGCTGCCCGCCTTATGTGTGTAAGGGCGGGTGGTGCTCCCCATTGGTATCAAAACCGATTTTCCCGAGCCCCTATCGTCATTAATAGGTATATTAAGTCAGAGTCATCATGTTTTTAATATTTGCTTACCACGAAGGTCTTAGCGGTAGTGTGAACGGGCGGGTTAGTCCTAGCATCCAGAGAAATCACCAAGCGAGACAGCTTTCTATCGGAAACACAAGCAATCACAGTCCTTACAGAGATAGATGGACGATGAGCACAATACATACCGTTATTACCTGAACATATTACCTGCATTTAAAGTCTGATACATATACTCCGGTCCCACCTGATCCACTCACCAGCCTTCTCAAGCTAGTGTTTATTCCTATCAAGAATCTTTGAACGCGTAGTCTTTTCTTGTTCTACTGTACCCTTATTTCTATAGTGCACTAATTGGACATTACAACTTCCCTCTCGCCTAATTTTTCTTGGCATCCGCTGTTAGTGAATCAGGTGATGAACCACTAGAATCCTTAACAGCCGAAAACTCTTCACTTCCCTGCTCCGGAGCCCTTCCGCGATGGCCTCACAGCCTCCGGCGGGCATCGGACCGCTGCCGGCCTCACCGGCCGGCCCCAATCGGGGCTCTGGGCCACCTCCAGAGCCAACCTCTCCATCAAGGGCTAAACGCCGCCGCAATACCGAGACTCAGCCACTCCGGCCCAACCTCGCGGGAAGCCAGCCTAACGCCTTCAACCCAGCTCCCCCAACGGCTAAGGGGCCTCCGATTTCAACTCCAGTCACTGGTAGGACCGCCACTGGCTCTGTCTTGTCCGCCCTAGACGAGGAGGCCAAGCACTATGAGGCCCGCAAGGACGTCTTCTTAACCATCGCGCAGTCTGTGGATAATGTCGTCTCCAGCTTTGAGGGCCCCAGGAAGCAGATCGCGAAAGAGGCTACGGCCTATGTGATCCAAGCCCTAAAGAAGCTTATTAACAAGGAACATGCTTCGACACTGACCCGGAGCTGGGCTGCCGTCACGGCCTCGGCACCAGCCACAGCTCCGGACCCCCACCCGGTTTCGACCCGCCCGCAGGCCAGACCCCAGACAAAACCACAGGCCCAAGTCTTCGCCCGCATCTCGGAGGAGGGCCTGTCAGCTGCCCGAAAGAACGCTCCTTTTGCCCTACGCCAGACAGTTTGCCGGACCTTTGGCCTCCAACTGGCAGATATCCCTCACATCTACCACATTGCGACCGGATACTCACTAAGGCCATCAAACAAGCAGATCCAGCAAGGCCTCCTGGCAGACAAGCAAAAACTAGCGGGCTGCTTAGGGGCTTACAAGATAGAGACTCCTATAAAGTGGTTTACCTACGTCGTCCCGCGCTGCCCAGCCAAACTGTGGAGCGTTGACGGGGGCGCCCTGGACCCAGCCACCTTGATCGAGGACGAGGTCTTTGCCCAGACAAGACAAAAGCCCACCCGGGCCCGGCAATCCCGCCTTGGGTCGAACCCCATTACGAACGAAGTCTCTTGGGTCATCTCATTCCTAACAGAGGTACAGCCCTTCAGACTGTTCAACCAAAGCAGCAGGTCCCAACTCATTCAGAAGAGGAAGACGCTCATCAGACACGACCCCGGCTGCCAGGGCTACCACTCAAACAGCTACTGCAACCGACAGCCGCTCTGCAACAACTGCAGCAGACCTTCAGACTCGCACGAGACCGGGCCCTGTACAGCTAAACCTAAGTGCGCGAACTGTTGTGGCCCATTCCAGGCTAGCCACAAGAATTGTCCAGCAAGGCCTATGGCGATGAACGGCGTCCTTGCTCTCCCAGACCGGAAGGAGCGGGCCCGGATCCGCAAGGCTGGTCAGAAGGCCTATGACGCCCTCTATGAGGCCAGTCTGAGCGCCCCTCGGAACAGCACCCAACAGCCTGGGGACCTCCCTCCCTCCGACCAGGACCAACCGCTCGGCTCCAAGCGGCCACGCAAAAGGACACCTTCTGAGAGCTCAATTGTGTGCCTTGGGGACAGGGACACCGATAGTAGCAGCATGAGTGAGGACGAGCCTGAGGACGCCGAGGGTCCTCCCCAGACTGACCAGACTAA
>JASUDE010000718.1:0-18711 GCA_034509685.1 Colletotrichum cereale | reverse complement strand
AAGTTGGAGGGTATCTAGAAAATAGGGTGGCTGGGCGCGATTTTCGGGTGACCGAAATGCAGGGGTGACCGAAAAGTGGGTGCTTTGACTTATATTCAACGATACTACGTGTACTGAAAGGCAAATCTCCTAGCAAGACGGGTTGCTTTGCGGGTACTAACAAGTAGTGTGGTCACACTTTGATATGTTCATCCCCAACATGAACCGGCTACAGTCAATGACAGGGTGTCAACCCCACTCCGATGCTTCTGGTCTCTTATATTCTCGGGCTTGGCACTTCAGCCAGATCAATAAGCACCGCCCTCCCATGGCCGATCAAACCTCGTTCCTCGAGGACCTTCTGAATGCAACTCAAGCCAGTCGACGTACCCAACCCACTTGTTCTCCGTAATCTCTCGTAAATCGAACCCATCCTGGCCGGCGTCGACAGAGTAACCGTTAACACTCAGATAGCTTCCGAACTTCTTGCCTTCCCTCCAACCGTCTTTCTTGGGCCTCCAAACTCTGGTTAGCCCGTTGTCTTCGCTTGCAGCATCTTTTCCTAACCCATTGTCACTGTTGACTCCCATCGACTTCAAGTCAACTTCTTGCACCTCTCCTTGTCCCATCAAGATGATGCATCTCATTCCACAAGTCTTGCAAAACAGGAAGTGCAGGTCTTTCTGGTAAACTGAATAGTCACCGAGGTCCTCGTACGGGTTGAGAGGCTTCAACAGCAAGAAGTCGTCTGGAGATGATGCAAGACGTATGTGAAAGAACCCCGCCTTCTGGCACGTGGTGCAGTTGCATCTGTAGAACTCTTGATGAGTTCGAGGGCTATTTGCTTTGGGTGGCCGCGATGGTGGTAAAGTATGTGGAAATGTCAGGAAAACAATGTATTGCGTTTCACCACAATGACATGAGCCACCGTACGGCCGTCTGGTAGGAATATCCATTGTCACCTGCTTTTTCAGCTAGACTTGTTAAATGCTTCTTTCGGGTTCTCGGCTCTAGAATTGAAGTTATCGGGTGACACATACATCATGTACTATTGAGGTTGCTCATGGGTTCGTTCGTCGGTCTTACGAGAGCCCCGCGACGTGTTGGGAGCGGGGAAACTGCAGATGTGCCCTTTGTGTAATATGACATAACGACATTCCACCATCCAATGGCTGACTTTTGTCACCCCCTGCAATGGCCTCGTAAGCAAGGAATGCTATTTTTGCTACCTTGGCAACGGAAACGAAGTACGGTAATAGAGAAACGAAAACAAGCACTTATTTAGTCTACAATGAGTATTGAACACTTGATAGATTACTTTGATTGCCTGACTGTTTACCATTCTTTTTACCATGGTATTGACCCATGTCTGTTCGAGAAAGATGCGGTGACTCCATCGGAACCCAGCGTCGCCAATTTCACTGCTTGGATAGAGCCAAGTGATGCTTCATCATGGCCATCATGTTTGTTCATGTTGGTTGCGCAGTAGCCAGGGCAACAGACGTTGAACTTCCATGCGGGATCGTCTCTGAATCGTGCAGCAAAAGTCATTGCTGCATGATTAAGCGCAGCTTTGCTTGAACTATATTCCATCAAATCCTTGGGAGGATACCCTAGTTGTGGATCAACCCGAACAGCAAGACTCCCTAGGCCAGAGCTGACAAATACGACACGACGAGTCTTTGTGGAATTGTGAAGAAGTGGCATGAAGGCCTCTGTGACGGCGATTGAGCCGAACACATTGGTGTTGTAAACGGTGGCAAGTCGTTCCCGGATTGAATCCTCTGGATTCCCCGACACGATACCAGCGTTGTTGATGAGTACGTCGAGATGTCCGAATTTGGCTTTAACCCTCTCCGCGGCCGATGCTATGCTGTCGTCGGACGTGACATCCATTACGAGAGGCTCGACGTTGAGTCCTGCCTTCTGAAGCTCCGCAGCCGCTTTTTCAACGGCATCCTGCCGTCTTCCCGTCATAAATACACGAAAGTTGGGGTACTCGCAGGATAATCGTTTTGCAATCTCATAGCCGATCCCTTGGTTTGCCCCGGTCACAAGAGCAATTGTAGGATCTGCCGACTCTTTGGACATGTTGATGTTCTTTCAGCTGGTAGAGGTATCTGCGTTGAGTAGTGATACTGAGAAATGACGTTTAGGGATGAATTTAATAGTTCTGGATTGATGAAGGTCAAACATATTATCTTAGGAAAAGAAGAGGAAGTAGAGCTTCACCTTATGAAGCAACACAGGGTTTCCACTACATTGTGGCAGGGTGACTTTCATCCGTTCATGTCGCGGACCCCCGATTGTCCGCACGGCGTACTCATCATTTGCGTAATTGATCAAGGCTCTCTGTCCCTCCGATTGCGAGAGGCTGCGGAAACAATCCCAGCTGGGTTCGTTTAGCGGTTACCCGGTAGAGATACTAAAGCGCATATGGGAATAAGTTTAAAGCGTCCAACAGATGAAACACGGTTTGACCCAATACAAATGCACGAAACAATACTTACTTACTATGTACATGAGTGCGAACGTATCCGTTCTGTCCGAAAACGATCTGTGCCCAGAGTCCCAATGTATAAGACGAGCCACGGCAACATCAAGGTGAACCTTCAAGCATAGGTGTGCATATTATATCTCTCCTTCACCTGGCAAATTCGTATCACTAGTTGCATCAGTGACTGAAGGACAGTTGGAAAAATTTCTCAGGCAGTCAGGCAAACGAGTCTAGAAAATAGCAACCTTTAGTAAATATTAACTAACGCAAGCCGGAAGCTTGGTCTTGTTACGAGCTATAGATTGTAAAGTTTAATATATTTGTTTACACAAAGGAGCGTCCTAGGTGCCTCGTATGCCGGCGGTGACTACCTATGCCTAGTAAGACCTTCAATATTCCATGCCAATGCCTGATCCCGGTCTGTCAGTTCTAGAAGCCACAAACAAAAGAAGGAAAGATATCGATTGAAACAAAAAGGTGGGCCCTAACCAGGGATCGAACCTGGGACCTCTCCCACCCTAAGGGAGAATCATACCGCTAGACCATCAGGGCTGATGATTTGGTGATTAATCCGTTTGACACATTGTCTCATGAACCGTAAACATGCCAACATTGTACACAAATCCTTGGCGGTGTCTTCCTTTGACTTGCAACCAATACCCCAACGGCTAATAAGCCATTGAAGCTAACTGTGGTCTAAGAGCATCCCACTCTATGGATATAGTGGCCGCACGATGAGCAAGCTAACAGTAAGTCGCAGACCTGGAGGCCTAGAAGTCAGTTCTCCGTTCGGAAACAGGTCATGAAAACCAGATTAAGTGTGTTTTCAAACTGTGAAAATCATTACTATCTATGGTCTATATGCTCATGGAGTGGAACCGTACTACTGGTTATGTATGTTCTATTTGATATAGTCTTTCCCGAGCGCCCACTTAGACTTATCGTAGCTCTTGGGCCAAATGCCACTCTTTCCCGGCGCAAGGATGCCATTGGGATCCAAAGCATCCTTTATTGTTTGGTTCAACTTGCCAAGCGCATGGTTGTTGAAATCGTAAGTATCCGCAATCTGATCCATCAAAGCGACGTGGGTGCGGAACTCTCCCCACCCGTTGTCGGCGCAGTCTTGGATCATAGTGCGGACGAGCCACTGCGCCCGGCGGCGCATGTCAGGATCCTCCCGGTTGTATACGATACATACGATGTTGTCTGTGTCGTCAACCGTTAGTGAATATCTCAGACATCACGGACGATAAGAGGGGCGGATCAAGCAACTTACGCATCTCACGCATGCCAATGCTGAGAATACCGAAATAGTCGAGTTTAGCCTCAGCAAAGCGCTTCTTGGCCATGGTGTACTGCTTCATTGCCGACTTTCCATCGACCTTGGAGATCGGGGAAAAGGAAAGAAATGTGCAGTTAGGGATCCACCTAGGAAAAGTATCAGTAACGTGCAAAGTAATGTGTTGGACAAATGCTTACTGTTTCAGCCACCGCAACTCGTCCCAGGTTGGCAGACCCCTCATGGTATCAGCGCGGCAATGCAAGGTGCTGGCCTCCTCTTTGCGATCTTCGAGCAAGAACCATCTGCTGCCAGGAACCTTGGTCATTTCTTTCTTGATAAGCTCAAGATGTGCGTTGCGGATGGTCTCGGGTCCGTAGGCAGCTCCGATGTAGACCCAACGTCCCAAGTCAACCTTCTTTGCGGCTGCATCCAACTGCTCCTCAGTTAGAGGCATGTCGGGATCGTCTGTATAGGCTGTGCGAGGGTGGTAATGCGATGCATCGAGTGAAATATGACGAAGACTAGCAGCATTCTGGAGAATCATATTCTGGTGATCTGTTAGCCGTGTCTCCAATCAACAAGATTAAGAAACAACAAGTGACTTACCACACGGAGTGGACGAATGATATCCACGACAGCTTCGAGATCCTCATCCTTCTCATACGTCACCATGAAAGGAGTCATGCCAGGCGGGGCAGGCATGAGCTACATGCTAGTCAGTCCTGCTATTCACACTATTGACACCATATAATTGCCGCAAGTCACTTACCCACATGCCCATCTTTGTGACGATTGCGTGATTGCTCTGAGAGAAGATTCCGTCGTTGATGGGACCGAACCCGTAGGGGAAGAGCTGCCAGCACTCGTTTTGATGTTGATCCTGAGGAGGGACGCCTTCGGCAGCTTGCTTGCGACCTTCAGGGCTCTGCATGGCGCCCATACCGGTGCGGACCACTTCACCGTTGGCGAGAACAACCTCCATACCGCAATGCATCATCCAGTGGTCGCCATAGGGAGTGAATCCGACTCCATGATCCAGTGCGTTGCCAATTATGGAACCGTACCCAAGTTCTGGAGAGTCCAGCCAAACCCTATCCCGCAGACCGTTGTCGTCAAGGTATTGCTGCATCTGGAGATAGGTCACGCCAGGCTCAACAAGGCAGTAGCAGTCGTCGGCATTAACCTCGAGAATGCGGTTCATATGGGTTCCCAGGTTCATGACTAAGCTTCCCGATACTCTCGGGGCGGCGCCACCATAGCCGATGTTGTGACCCTTGCTGTATGTCCACACGGGGACAAGAAACTCGTTACAGAGCTTGATAACGGCCTGGATGTCGGTCACATTCTTGGGGTGGATGAGAGCACTACCGACAAACTCCTCTCGGTCGTACAAGTGGTGCATATCATGCGTTTGACAGTCGACTGTGAGGTAGTCGCCGTCTTCCAGAGGGGTATCTTGGGTGATTATCTGGAGATTGTCCTTTCCTACCGCCTTCTGAAGACTCGAGGCAAAGGTTTGGAAGTCTTCTGTAGAGATACCAGGAGGCAGAAATCGAGGAGAGGGTACCGGTCCGGGAGACCCGTTTTCTGTCTTGGTGACACTGGGCGCCATCTTGCCGTCAGCAGTTGGGTTGGCAACCGATTAGGAATGGTTCAAGGTAACAAATTTTGAAAATGGTAAGCTTAACGGTCTCGGGTAATGATGGATTTGGACATACGAATATGAAGGAATGCTTCTTATTTATTCAAAGTATGCGACAAGTCTACAACTCCTAATACATTTCATTCCATGATGGCGGCATGAGGTGTTGTCTGATGCTGTACAACAATGAACTTTCAGCATCCACGTGGCCATTGTTCACGGTACTCCGGCGGCCGCAAGGGATCCGTCCAATGTTTTTGATCTATGACGTACACTGACTGACACGTCCATGACGGGGTCTATTCGAAGAAAGATATTTTCTCCTCGAATTACTCAAAACGATGGTAGGGTGGCAGATAAAGTTTGTCTAGTCCGGTGGGAATCTCCGAATATCCATTGCTCTATTGCCAGTTTCAAGGGAAGTATCTCCAATTGATGAAAACCTGCTCGGAGTCCCGATGATACCGGGCGGTGCGGTAGAACCATTCAGTCGCGCATGATCGGCAGTGCCGTTCCGTCCAGTATTAGCAGTAGATAATTAGAGTTTGTCCAGGTTGTCGAGTTCCACATGGGCAGGGCCACATGGACAGTCACGCAAGAAACACATTTCCATCAACGATTGGCCAATGCAGTCCAAACTCAACGACCCCGTCCATACGCATGTAGCTATGACGGAAACGGTACCCATATCTTAGTATTTCGCCTACTTTGTGCATCTTGAAACATCAGGGCTGGCCTTGTCTGTTACAAAGCACATTTTGCTCTACAGATGCATAAATTTCAGTCAGAAAAGGTTGGCATCTAAGAGACACCCTTAGTTCTTGTAACACCGTCAGGTCCGATAACTTTACGGTAGCCCATCAATAACACGCCATTGCATTATCCATGTATGCCCATAAATCACAGCTCTGCAACCAACTTCATTGAGGGGGTGTGTCGTTGTCATGGGTCGACATCGGACAATGCTGCCTGGAAATGTGTCACATCCAGGCAGTTGTCGGCTTTCTATGAAAACTCCGGGTGAGTAAGTTGCGAGTCTCATCTTGCAAGAATCCAAATCAGGTATGACACAGGTGAGGCCGTCAAAATTGGAGACGGTTCAATTAGTCTTAAATTCAAACTATCCCAACTTACTTAAGGGCAGCTCATATCATCAATTTCCTCGGAAAATTAGAGGCACTTCTACAATAACGAGCGTATTTAATGAGATTAATCTACCTCATCCAAATACAATCTTTCTTCATCTCAGATTTTTCAGAACCTTAGTGTAATAACCTTCATCATGGCGCCAGCTATCATCTCTAACGACTCACAAGTCGACGTCGATGCGCCGCTACGGTCACCCCACAAGTTTAACGCGTTCACCTCTCTGGTCAACGATACCACGGCCCCAATCGACCCCCCTCTTAACCCAAAACATCGATGGTGGTGGGACAGATGTGCACCGCTCCTGAACAGCCTACTCAACAGTGCGGAGTCTTATACGCCCGAAGAGAAGGCAGACCACCTGCGCGTCTTCCGCGATGTTGTAGTGCCTTCTTTCGGAGTTCCAACACCACAGGCAAAAGTCAGGCCCCTCCTTACGTACGATGGCTCAACCTTCGAGCCTTCTTGGAATTTCACCAAGGGCGACGATGGCGTTATTCGCTATACTTTCGAGCCTCTTGGCGATACCGCTGGCTCAGAGGAAGATCCTTTTGCGGGAGAGATTGGTCGCTCTTTAATCCCAATTATCTCTCAGGTTTCTTCCGATGTCGACCTACAGTGGTACAAGCAGATCGTGGATGAGTGGTTCATCAATCCTGAAGAAGCAGTTGCCGCTCGTCAGAACATGCCACCATATATTAAGCGCATTCCACAGCTTTTCCTTGCCTACGACATGAAACGCTCTAAGCGATATCTCAAGGCCTATCTCTTTCCCGTGCTGAAGCATTTCGCGACGGGGGCAACGACAGCAGACCTTGTCTTTGGCATGATTCCCAAGCTTCAGCCATTTGGCGACAAGCTTGCCATGCCAGCCAGAAAGTTGCAGGAATATTTGGCAACCTGCAAAGAACCATGTCTTGTTGAGATGATGGCTATCGACTGCATCGATCCCAGCAAAGCGCGCGTGAAAGTTTATGCCCGTACCCTGTCGAACTCCAAGTCCGTGCTGGCAGACGTCCTCACGCTTGGTGGTACTCAGACTGACGAAGCGACTTTGAAGGGCGTCGAGACTATGGAGAAAGTTTGGCATCTCTTGCTTGATGAGCCACAGGGCATGGCTCCGGATCAGCGCAAGAATTCTCGAGACATGCAGAATTTGCACAAAGGCATCTGCTTTGCGTTCGAGTTGAAACAAGGAGTGGAGCGCATCGACATCAAGGCGCACTTGCCATGGGGACAGACTGCGCGTAGCGACGCTCAAACGATTGAAAACTTTACGCAAGCGTTGAAGAACTTGGACTTGGGCGAGTCAGTAGAAAAGTTCCATAAAGGGGCCTCGGCGACTGGTAGACTGTAAGTTGACGCGCTCTCATCACCACTATCTTTCAGAGCTGACGAATTACACAGACCCGGCAGAGACTACACTAAGCCAGGTGGCTTATCCTATGTCTCCTACAATTACAACGAGAACGGGCCTTATTTATCGTCGTATTTCTCTCCGATGATTCAGGATAATTGATGTTGAAACTGACGCAGGATTGATGCCTGGAAGACAATTTGGATCATCATGCTTGTTATATTAGATTTTTTGAACGCAAGTTACATGTAGACATATATGTCATAGAATCTGACCGCAAATCCTTCGTCGATATTCAATGTGGCTTAGTAGACGTTGTTTTCAGTTGCTAGTACCCTCCCCAGGCAGATGAGAGCATGATAGGAGACGAATTGATAAAGTGACTTTAGGACTTAGTATGAATTTCTTCTATCGCGCTAGGTAGCCTTAGGTTTGATGCCTGCCCGTTCCCCTCAAGTAAATTACTGTCGACCTTGTACGTAACTGTCCGGATGGGTTAGGTTGTCTAAACCCAACACATAATTTTCCAGAGAAGCCGGAGCCGTGGGACTTGGATGAATCGCCGAAGAACACTGCAATCATCTGCCGGACGTTTCACTCCCACATCCGTCAGAGCACGGTTGAATCATCAAACACTTGAGATGTAAGATATCAGATCTAATAATCTGCCTCGCTAACTCCGTGATGCGTTCGCGAATGCGATGCAGCATGGCTTGAAACAACCAATATCGCAACGTGTTGATATGAGACTTCATTGGCAAGCGCCGTTCTTGCCGCCCTGGCCGCCATGCTGTCTGTATTCCTTTCTTTGAAGTCAATGAAACACAAACCTTTCGGAGATTTTATGTCAATCCCCATCTCATCTCAACTCTGTTCGCTGAAGAGTTTCAAATCATCACGTGCCAAAAAAGGGTAGTCTCACCTTTCTATCGTCCAGAATTTAGTCAAGTCTACTTCCGAATCATCGCTACGCTTCCCTCATGCTACAATGTGATTCAAAACCTATATTAGTTCGTCTGTAGTCTGACGTCTGCTTGAAACCTCTTATTCGGCAAAAGAGATTATTGCGGTGCTGAACAACTAAGGTTTTGGTTCGCAAGAGTGCCTGATCATGACTCAAAGGGGCATGTAAAACGTGGCCTTACAATAAGTCACCATATATAGAAACCCGTAACATTGCGCAAGCGCTCGGCATCATCTTTAATTTTGAGGTTAGTGTATGGATGACCGGACCTTAGGCAGCTGGTGACCCAATCAAACCGAATATGCGCCGTATCACTCTTTCATTATTTGATAGATCGGATGTTACAGTACCTCGTATTATTTCTCTCGGAAATTTCACTTTAACTTCATCCTTCACGATAACATTAGTGCGGACTACGGATTAATAAACAAACCAGTGCTTACTACATGTAGTACTTAGCTGCAGCGAGTCGCTATCTCACCCTCTCGTGCGCGCGCAAAATCTTAAATATTATCACAACCCATATTTCTACAGCGATACAAGCACATTTATCCTACTGTAAACACCTGTTTCAATACCGTACTCATTTAAAAATTCAGACCGAAATGCATGTCCCACCTAACACTGCTATCTCTGAGCGCATGATCATCCCCATCAGAGGAACCAAGGAAGACTGGAAGGAGCCCCTCAAAGCCTATCTTCTTGCTTTGAAGCAGCAGGATGGCTACCTCCGCACCCGCTGGGGACCTTGGTCTGAGAATGAGCAGAACCTCGAACTGATCTCTGGTATTTGAAGAACCTTGTTCATGGTACGTGGTGATAGAGCTCAACTAACAAAAGACAGGCTGGAGATCCAAGGAGGCACACGACAGGTTCTTCGCCTCTGACGAACTTGCAAGGCTAATGGAAGAATTCCAAAAGGTCATGACTGGTCCCATCAGGTCATATTTCATCAAATTCATCCCCTATGCACCCAGGGCAGCAATCGATTCTCCCATTGCCGAGTGCATCACCATTAGAGACGCCTCCATGACCGAGGCCGATATGAGGGAATATATCAACAATGCCCGAAGCATGGATGGACTCAACGACCTTGCCAGTGGGTTTTCAGTTGATCATGTCGATGGTAGCAGGGTATTCGTTGCGGCGTTGGGCTGGGAGAGTCTGGAGAAGAGCAGAGCGGCGGACAAGTCAGCCTATATTCCCGCTACTGGAAAAGTCGAGTCTCACCATGTCAACTTCCACTTCCCCATCAAGGGTTTCTCTGAAACCAACACCCACTAGTCGGCGAGGTGCAGATTTAATACAAGCATTACTTTACTGGCCATAGCGACCTCCCACTATCCCGCAATCGAACTTTTCTTTATCTACTTTCCCGTAGGTCAGAACCCCCCCCCCCCCCCCCACCCCATTTCGAATAGCACCAAATGTACGCTTTTGTGGAAAGTTTTATTATCTAAAGTAGAGAACAAGTTACTCGTTAAGTAACTTAGAAGTTCTTCGGAAATTCCGAGATAATATGTAAGTGTTACTGTATAATCGTAGTGATTGGGATGATAAATCAAGATTATTCGAATGATTTGAGATTTGACTGTTGATTTGTATGGGATAATTGTATGTGTTGTTCGCAACAGGGGGGTCCTGACTTAATGTGCAGTCGTACTTGTCGCTTCGTTTAACCTCTCAGGAAGCGCCAATTGACAAGGATCTGTAGAAAGCATAGGTTGATCAAGGGCAGATTTAGCGTCGTATCATCCGCTACGAAGTTCAGCCCATCGTGAAACCTCCAGCCCTCTCAAAGGAAGCAAGAATACCTGTGGCGCACACACTCCCGCTCCCGCATGTGGGAAATTCAGGGCATAAACTCTATGTTTCTGAAGAGATCCGGATGACATGAAACAGTCGTGGTCTTGGTGGCAAGCAATGATAAAGTATCCCAAATGACCTAGCTCGCAATTCCCAAACCGGGTGTCCGGGCCAATGATCTTTGCGCAAATTGGATCAAACTTTTAACTAGAAAGAGCCGAACTCTTCGAGGATTGCCGTTGGTGACGTGCCTAGCACCGGTTTATTCCTCGCCGAACCGACGAACTCGTTCTACATTTGAAGTCAACTCGAACTTGAGCATTTTATCTCATCTTCAGCTCAGTCAAGTCCATTGGCCTGTCTCGTAGAACATCCCAATTTGCGAGCAATATCGATGTCATTATGGCACCGATAGTACAGAAAGTAGCGCTTGCCGGTGTAAGCTCATCCCCCGATTCAAAACATAAACCAGGTGATATCTTGAACTGATCATTCTAGGCAACTGGAAATGTTGGCCGCTGGGCTCTGAGAGCCTTGCTTGCAGATGGATTCAGCGTAACCATTTTGGCTCGCAAATCGGGGTCTTTTCCTAGTGAAGTAACTGTCAAGGTGGTTGACTTTGGTTCCTCAAATGCTCTGGAAGAGGCAATGGAAGGCCAGGATGCCTTCGTCGATTGCACTCTGGTACACGACGATACTCCAAAGCGGCTTATTGACGCCGCAGCCGCCGCAGGTGTGTATCGCTACATTCCCTCGGATTTCAGCTTGGATTTCAACAACCGTAATGTCAACGGGCTGCCTGTCTTCTTCAAGAAAGATTTGAACGACAAATACCTCCTCAAAAAGTGTGAGGAAACCGGCATGACCTGGAGCATTATTTGCAATGGACCATTCTTGGACTGGAATCTGCGTTCTGGTTTCATGAACATTGACATTTACGACAAGAAGGTCAATTACATCAACGATGGCGACAACGTTCACGTCTGGACAACACTAGAGGCAACCGGCAAAGCAGTTTCTAGGACCTTACTGCATCCCGCTGAGACTGAAAATAGGCCGGTCTATGTTCACTCTGTCAACAAGAGCCAGAGACAGATTGTTAATATCTGTAAAGAAGCTCTGGGGTCCGACTGCTGGGAGGAGTCAAGGTCAGATATGGAGCAGGTATATGCCAAAGCTTTGAAGGAATTTCAAGCTGGTAACTTTGGCTGGAACGTTTTCGGTGACATGCTCCGATACGCAAACTCAAGACCAGACTTCTCTTGTCCTTGGCCAAAAGATGACAACCCCATGTTGGGCGTGGAAGCGATGACGGACGGCGAGGTGAAAGAGCTGGTTAAGACACTTGTCTCCGATAAGAAAGGCTAAGATAACACAAACGCGCAGAGAGTAGTTTTACTCAATGCTGATCAGAGTAATAAGGTTATGTCCAGTCTTGCTACAATGATGTAAGGTTCAACAAAAGGTCGATTTAGTCCGCAGCATTTCATGCAATTTTGGTGGCGACCTTCCTTACTCTGGACTTGCTTACAACTGTTACAATTGGTACGAGACCTCAATGAATATAGTTCAATTACCTCAATAATACATGAAGACATCTGATGAACTGTACTGTAATCATTATTTTACAAGGGGATCATGCGGAGAGATGCGATGTTTTCCACAGCTCCAAAACATGGGCTTCACGTCGATTCATCTTAATTCCTTAGATTAACCCTGGAAGACTTCTCTCTTGGTTGCTCCATGCGCAAATGTGGTGCTCCATGTAGGTCTTTGCCACTTTACCATATCGTTCTCTGATATTCAAGCAGCAGTCTCGACGTTGATAGTAGCCGAGCCGGCAGATCGATAACCCTCGGTTGCAACGATCATGTAGTCGAAAGACGTACCGAGGGTCATACCAGCGTTCTTCCAGGCGTCGAAGAAGTTCTGAGTAGTGACTATACCGCCGGTGCGCTTGTTCTCGCGAATCGCCCAGAACTGCTTGAAAGTCTGGGTACCATCGATGGATGGCGCATCAGTACGAGTGCTCTCGTACAGCTGGTACACAGAACCGTCACTGGTGACCTGGCCCTTGGGTGTGGCAGAGCTGCCAGGGTTATATCCCCCATGGTTCTCGACAATGTAGTACTCAATGAGCTTACATAGGAAGCAACGCGTCAGCTAGATTCTTTCAAGGTATTTCTTGTCTTGGGTCAAGATTGACTAACGGGGTTCCTTGTCCAGCCGTAAACAGTCAAGTAGCTGTTTCCGTTGTTGACAGGAGAAAAGGTACCAGAATACTGGATGGTCTTGGGTCCGCCAGTTTGCCAACCCTTTCCACCGACAAAGTTCCCACCAGACTGCCACTGGACGCTGTAGGAGCCACCGGCATCGTTGGTGTAGGTGACGGGAGATGCTCCATCGGTCCACCAGCTGTAGAAGAATCCATTGTGGGTTCCCTGGGAGGAGGGAGTAGACTGGCGCTTGATTAGGTTGGTGTTAGCGATGGGCTCGGCTGTAGGAGCAGCAAGACTGCCGACGGCAGCCAGTGTGGCCGTGAAGAAAGAAGCAAAAGAACACATGTTGAAGAAGCTTTGTGGGGTATGTGTGCAGATAGATGACGAAGGATCGTAGTCTTCTCCAATAAAGCGGCAAGGGAGAGAGAAAACATGGTGAGGAGAGAAGAGACATCTGTGTCGTTTTGATCATTCTTGATCCTCTCCATGGTCTACTCAGGTCCGATGATGACATGATAGTGAATCACGGAAATATTAGTGCCGTTTACGCTTTGCATTTTGCTTGCAGACTGGAATATTTACGGAACTGTGCCACCTTGCTATCAGTGACCCATGTGGTTTCCCCCCCAGATATTTGACAAGCAACGGTCAAAATAAACCAATAAAGTTGTTTGGGCCGTAGCAGTGGGTGCCGTGATGTTGGGTGTAAATGAGCCAAGCTGGCATCGGTGTTGCACGATCCTTGCAAGGACCTCCGCAATCTGTGCAAGGGACCGCCTGCGCTGATAATGCGGCCGAGCGAAAGATCCGAGGAGCCAATTCATTCAAGTTGCGTTCTCTCTATCTCATCCACTTGTTCTTGTGTTAAGCCAACCGCGTGGGGCGCCGCGGGTGCATTTCCCCGGGACAACGGCTGCTATCGTAATCCTTGTCGATAATCATCAGCATCGGGCGGGAACCCGTGCTCTTCTTACTTGGAACATGCTGATAAAGTTCGGGGTATCTGCACTAGCTGCGGCCCCCAATCGATTCAGTGACAATTCGGGCATCCACATTGCATGCTTGCTCCCGAGGAAATGGCAGGCGTAGTCTTCATGTCGACGGCTGAAGTCTTACAACGGTACCCAGAGAAGAATACAGTTTGGGAATTCCGCCACTTGCCAAGCCCCTGGTACTACCAATGGACAAAACAATGAGGGCATAAGCGTAACGCCGAGGCTTGGTGAGACGATTGCCTTTCCGCCATCCCACCATCCTTACTGAGATTTGGACGTCCGGGCGTCAATTGATATGATCATCATCATCATCATCGTCATCATGTAGGTGAGCGGCCCGAATTCTTAGTCTAACGTGTAATTTTGCCGAAACTCAGTCGATTCAGGGACATGTAGCCAGCCTGCCAGGAAAGCCAATACGACTCTTCTCCTGATTTCATGATAAACATGCCCCTGTTTGTGATCATCTTGTACCCTCAGAAAGTGTGTCAACCCTTTGTTGAATCTATCCATCTATTTAGTGCCGGCGGGGACAATACTGGGTGTCAAGGATGGCCATGGCGTAGACAGCCCCCCCAAAAGCAGACCTTCTGATAAGCTGTACGTCTACCGAAGTGTGCGAAACCACCCCGGCAGACTGATAGTGCCAGCAATCAATGATAATGGGCAAACTGAATCCGGCTCTGCCGGCTGTCGATCTGCAACGCTTTCCAATACTCATCGGTATGGGCTTGAACGCCACGTTTTAGTGTCAGTTGCAACGAAATCCAGCGCTAGGAGGGCTCAACCGATGGTCCCCCCAAGCCATACGGCCAACCCATCAACCCATCCGAACCAGTATACCACCGTCGAGCCACTAACTCACACAAAAGTAGGGGGCGACTGCACACATTCGCAGTGTTGCATTAGCGGGCTTAAGCGAGAGACCCTGACTTGTACATTGGGGCGCCTAGCCTGCACAACCCCCGCACTTCGGCGCGTCCAGACTTTTCCCCTTTGCGTCAAAGGGCTTCCAGACGAAGCACAAGACCAGACGACGACGTCAGTGCAGGAGGCGGCACCACCCTCCACCCATTGGTCCCTCTAGTTGTGGTGCAAGTCAGATGGCTGCCATGCCTCCCCATCAGACCACGAATCGCACCCTCCGAAATGCGGGGTGCGTTGGCCGTTCTCTGTGGATGAAGCCGTGTTCCATCTCAACAGCGCAGGCGGTGAGGTGGATAGCTCACCTCCCCACAGCATCCTTTCAACGAGCAGGCTCGCTATCGCTTATGAGACGAGGATTTTATATTTCTGGCTGCTATCGCGACTCCACTGCCGAGATGACGTTGTCCAAAGGTTTGCCCCGGTCCAACTCCTGCAAGACACACGCAAGAGCGCGCCTCCAGGAAGTGCTCACCCCCGACTTGCTCGAAAAGCTCCGCCGGTTCTGGTTCAAGAACCTCAAGACGGATGAAGCCTACATCCTGCCTCGGAAAAGTCAAATGGGGAGATGGTTCTTCTCTGAAGCTAGCTTTGACGAGGTCTGCATGTATGTTGGTCCCTGAACGCCCCGTGGGCAGTGACAGTTTTGATGTGTGTTCTAGAAGGAAATACCGCCCCGTTCTCGAGGCTGTGAAGTCGGCGAGAGCATCAAGCAAAGACATACTCTCAATCATCAGGCCTTTCACACCTCTGCAATGGCTAGCTCTGGTCTTGCTCCTGGACCAAGTACCGCGAAACATATATCGGGGCTCGGAGTCGTCCATCGTCTTCAAGCTTTTCGATCCCATCGCCCGCGAGATCGCCCAGCACGCCATCAACGCCGGCGCCCCAACTCATAGCAGGGTCAGGTACCGCGTAGCCTATCGAATGTGGTTCTACCTTCCCTTCATGCACTCCGAGGACCTGGCACTACATGACTTTGCCGTCAAGCAGTATCAACAGATGAAGGACGACTTTGAGGTGCTCATGGCCGGTGACGGAACCGCCGGGTCTGACGATCATCGAAAGTGTTGGGGAGTGTTGGCAGTACAGAAGGAATCAGCCAAAGACTTGCTGGAAACGAACTACGATTTTGAGATGAAGCACCGGGACATCATCGTACAGTTCGGAAGGTACCCTCACAGAAATCTTGCCATGGGCCGGTCCTCTACGCCGGAGGAGAGACGTTATCTTGAGAACGGTGGTGAGAATTTCGGCAGTAGCAAGTAATGGCGTGCTTCTCTTGCTAATCAATGATGATACTGCGGACTTATGGAAGCTTTGTCGTTGTGGATAGGCGCGCCGTTCATCTCTAGGTGCTGACAAGGCAGCTTCAAATTTTCTACATTTTCCTCTTTGTTCTCTCTCTCATTTTACTTTGGGTCCTGTGTGTGCTGCATGGAAAACGTCTTGATCAGCAAAGTAAGGACTGTGTACATTTACATCTTGTTGTATCCCAAGTCAATTTCTTTGACATACTTATGGTTATTGGTAGCTTCGACTTAGCCTGTAAATTGCACTAGAAACTGTGGGCCTTTCCATTTATCAAGTTTCAGCACCGATCTGTCTTGTCTGTATTTCGACTTGGCATACGATAACCAGAGACGAAGGACCCCGAAAAGAATCAGCTATCAACGCATCAGATTCGAACCAAGCCATTTTCTCAGGATTGGAAGTGAGATGTGAATCTTCCTTTGCTTATGCTGCGCTTCTGCCAACTTGTATCTGGGAGCGCAGCTGGCCCAAAACCCACCTGTGTCTCCATATGCACGATCTTCACTACCTTGGGCTGAAACGAATAGTCCAACACATCAACTTGGGTCTTTTACGCAACTTCGCAATTCAATGGAGCATAACTCAGAATTCACAGCGGTTCTTACGCCAATGGTGAAAGCGGCCACGTCTTAAAGCCGATACTGAAGATGGCAGGGCTTGACTCAAGGCCTCGTGTATTATCATAAACACATAATAATCAAAGCAGTTCCTGCCAAGTCCTTACATGTATGATTTCCCCTCCCTCGACTCGTCAGCCAATAAACCTAATTTGTAAAGAAGATAAACCTTGTGGCCCATTCAGGAGTCTCTTGCCGTAGAATGAGTGTCCCCTTGGCCCCCTTCTCTGCCAGACACTTGCCTGCCGCTTGCTCTTCTAGTCATTTTTAGCATGTCATCTCATCTTCATACATGCCGACAAAGGAGGGAGGGTACCGATAACTTGTCGCACCGAAGCTTTAGAAACGAAAGGGCACCTTCTAATTGAGTTCTGCTTGACAATTCAAGCGGCAGCTGATGCTATTGACTTGAGTATTCATTAAGCTCTGACTTGGCTTGATTATCCCTTTCTTTCCAGTAGCTGCCGATATCGATTTTATGTCGCAGCTGACAAAACATGATATATTCTGCCGTTCCCTCTTGTATTTACTCCGCAGAGTCGCCAAAGATCTAGTGATACCTCAACTCGCGGGTTAAGAAACCTCGCTCTGACAACTCTATAAGCTCCTCATAGACAGTTCTTCCCGCTCTGGGACTTCAATCCCCCGGCATATGCTAGGGCCTGAATGGCATATATTTCTCTGACGCTAGAGGGGCACTTTTCACTGGTGATGCTCCCTGATACCTTTGGTATTGTTCACATGGTCGAGTCCCAGCAATGAGATCTGAATCGTATGTGGGTATCCGTGACGAATTTGAATAGCTATGGCACCGTTGAGAGGCTTGACGAAGCATCGCGTACGATGCTTTTGAGTAAGGTGTTCGGGGATGAACTGAGTTCGTATCACCTCGTACGGGATTCAGCCATTGCTTCGAATGGTTTTGCACGTGTCGAAAGTGGCGAGGTTGCCTCCGCTACTGTGGTCTCGAATTCGTCGTTCTTCAATAGACGTCGACTCCGCGTGCTTATGGGAGATGTCCTCCCGTCGAATATGTGATCTTCTTGGATCGTCTGCCAAATGGGCGATAGCGATCCGCCAGTCTGCTCCACAGGCGGAAGCGCCTGGATCCCACCGTTGTTTTTGTTTCCACCTACAGCCGTGCGATTTTTGCTGTCGGGCAGAGTGGCTGAAGGTATCGTCTTAGGACCCTGGCAGTTGCATGTACTCATCCGAGTGAATGCTAGCAGCTTGTTCAGAACTACAAACTCCGCTTTGAGCTTGACGCTGTAGACGAACGGCTTGCACATAGTCTGGATTTCGAATTTGTCGTTGTATTCGAGGATTATGAGGCCCGCGTCGAGAATGAAAACGGCAGCGAAAAGTGCTGCTAGGTGACGGACCATATTTTTGACTGCTTTCGGTTTTATCGCACTGAGAGGCTTGAGACTTTTGTAACCTTCGTAAAGGAAAAAAGCAGCGATGATTGTTTCTTGGATGGTGAAGACAACTAGTTCGACTTTCTCGTATATCTTGAACGGCATAGTCCATTGTTTCGGATAAACGTTGGCGAGAACAAATATCACAGTCTCTGGGATATGCATCGTGACTGCGTTGAATATGATCATTGACAGGACTAGACGAATTTTCCGCTGGCTGTGGACAACGAGATGAAGCCGTGACCACAGGACAATAGCTTGGCCTGTGACCATAGAATACCAGGCAAAAGGGATAATGATACTGGACGCGAGAACGGCTTCGTGGTAATAACCAAAGTATCGAAGGACGAACGCGATGACGTTGACGTTGATACCTGTATTAGCAACAATCATGCTCCAAAAGTATCTCCCTTGGCGACGTTTGAATGTGGTGAAGATGGAGAAGAATGTCTCAATGGTGTTAAGTCAAAGCACCCACTTTTCGGTCACCCCTGCATTTCGGTCACCCGAAAATCGCGCCCAGCCACCCTATTTTCTAGATACCCTCCAAC
>JASUDE010000717.1:0-18865 GCA_034509685.1 Colletotrichum cereale | reverse complement strand
CGCGTCGGCTGTTGGCCAAACCTTGCTTTCCGGGCATAGCTGCTGATAAAGGCGGCTGAAACCGAGTAGGATAGAATCAATCAATCAATCAATCAATCAACACGGCTGAGCAGTGCATAATTGATTCGTCTGCAGATGTGGACAAATCCCTAACAAAGACCGAATCCAATGGAGGACGACGCTCTGCCATGCACAGCGGAGTTTGATACAAGCCTGGGGTTAGATGCTCTGTCTCGCAGCGATCGTAGGCTGCCTGATAGCAGGGCGTGGCGGACCAATGATGAGGTAGTCGGTGATGTGCGCTAGCTAATCGTTCACTACGCCTGGGAGGCCGGCCTGCCAGCCGCCGTCAGGTTAAGCGAAGTCGCCGAAAGTACCATGCGTGATGTCGACCTGGTATGAGGTACATATGTGGTAGGCGCGTGCAACCCTGCGGGTGTCCCCGATATCTCAGGGTTATCGGAAACCGTTCAGGTTACGTTGCTGAAACGGTCAGAAAGCACGCCTCTTCGTCGGCTTGATCAATTCGCGTGGAAGACGATCCCGCCGCCTGCGTGTCAACCAGCGTGGCGCAGGGGCTGTATTACGTGATATGGCGATTGCCTGCCTCCGCATAGAAACACCTATTGTCAGGATCTGAGACGATTGATGATGAGCTAGTGTAGACCATGCCGTAGGCAGGGTTGGCAATAAGTAACTTTAAGTAACGTACATGATAAGCGAGTGAGACACTTCCTTATCGTACCTTAAAGGTCAGTTTTTTAACCATTTATTAAAAATCGAATATAAGACTCATCAAAACTAACGTAAAAAGATAAAGCCGTTTTAGCTATATGTTCGATTTTTAATAAATGGTTAAAAAACTGACCTTTAAGGTACGATAGGGAAGTGTCTCACTCGCTTGTCCGTCTCACTCGCTTATCATGTACGTTATTGGGTTATGATTTTTAACGTGAAGCTACCTATGAAAAGCTGGCAGTATGTTGACTGGATAGCTTTACGTCCTATCATTGCGCCCGTGCTAGCTGATATAAGGTGTTAACGCGAGTTAGTTTAAGATGTTCTATCGATCCTAGAAACTGTTTATGCTTTAAGAGAAAATGCCATAGTTTGGTTGCAGAGAAGTGACATCTATATGTTATTAAAATGGAGGCTGTAATCTTTAGAGTGTAAATATGCGAATCTGATTATATGAGACTTTTAGAGCACCCACGACTTACCCAGCTGGGGCGTATGTCTTTATACACCTGTTAATCTTTATAAGACTGCCTAAGGACTTGCTAAAGGACTAATTAATAGCGATATGTGGTTGAATGGAGAGGACGGACTTGATATCCGTACGGTACACTCTCGCCTTGTTCTCTACGAGACCGAAGGGTGATAAACGTCGAAATTACATTTTCTCCTTGGTCGTCTAGGAAAGACCTGGTTATTGACCACAGTATTCTTCAACACGCTAAGATGCTGTATGTTGGCCTACTACATTGGGTTGATGCCTCGTCCAGGACTGGTAAAATACCTCCTCTTGAGGACTTTCTTGATGTTGCTGGTGGAGGGACTGGATGCAACTCCGTTGACAAAAAGTTGTGGACCGCGATGCAGACATACGGATTAAATATGAAAGACTCGTGAAGTTATCTGTGATTCATACTGAGAATAGACCTGCGAGTAAGAAATGATGATGAGAAATACGCCATTATAAGGAGAAATATGTACTGCGGAATGGTACTTGCCTACCAAGATCACAAAAGAAATGTACCGCCACTCGTCAACACTCATAAAGGTATTCTATGCAGACAACACGGTATCGGTACTGAGTGATGCATATGTCCAGATAGTGATATCCACATTGCGAGTCTCCGAGTTGCGTAGAAACTGCAGACAAGCATGGAACTGACGCTCGTTTCCAACACGCAGGCAGTCTTGCACAAGCATGAACTCCTTTTCCTTATCAAAGGAAACACCAAAACAATCCCCGACGCTTATTATATCAACAAGCATCTGCCAAGACGGCTTCTGAGAAGCATCTGTGATATCTTCTAAGGAGACAAGATCCCGCCTGTTGACGTCGTCAGCGCGTACGATGTTGAAAACAAGAGATAGAAGCGGATTTCTGTTGGAACCAGCCGATTCGGCTGATACTAACGCCAGATTCTCAGTCTCGGTAGAATTGATATCATCGTTTCTTGGAGATGCTCCTGCGTTTTCGTACGCCTGAGGCATGGAGTGATTTGGTGAAGGCGATGGGTGTGCAAGAATAGATGCATCTTCAGGATTAGAGACAGTGTAATCTATCAAGCCTAATAGCGACACACCAGCCGTAGAGTCTAATGGAATAGACCGGTGACTACCTAATCGATTCTGCAAATCCTGTCGCGCAATTGACTCCATCATTTCGCACATGTCGGTGATTATAGACTTGTAGGTTTTATATGCTTTCAGTTGGTTCGATGGTGGCGGTCTCCAGGTCAGATATAGCTTGTGGTGGCAGGAGGAAACGGTAAAGGAAGACGGATGGCCCAGTAGAAATCTTTGACACAGATAACAACTTTTCTTACTAATTCCCATAAACCGAAAGGAAGGTAATAGCTCTGAGTGATGATCGTAAAAGCCGACGAGCTGCATCTCGGCATGCACAGCAAGTCGGAGATCACAAGCGCGGCGGAAGCGGGCTTCGGGGCCGGGAACGCTCCAAATCTTGGCCAGTCTCATTGTAAACTCGTCCTCAAGACTTCCTCCAACTACCCGACGGAGGACTTGGCTCAATGGCTGGACGGTATCCGGGATTGAAAAGCTAGACTTCGCAGGGGGATGGACAGACTCTACCCGCATCGGACAAAATAAACTGGGGTGTTCCGCAGCAAGTTGGCACAAGGCCCTCGATGCAACTGCGTACCTTCCCAGCTTGTATATATTGTATATCCACAACGGCAGTTGAGCGCCTTGGGTAGAAAAGACTTCCTCGAGATAATTCGAGTACTCCCATTTTGCTTTTTCGGCCCATTGAACGTGAGGCAGTAACTGCAAAGGAGACGCGTCTCCTGAGATGGCCGTGACTGCATCGAGGTTGCCCATCCATAACGAAAATTGCCGGAATCCAGCAGGTTCAAATGCCGAGGCCAGCTGCGGCAAGACCCGTCCGATTGCGGAGATCTGCGACTGACGCTTCCGAAGCTCGGCAAAGTAGTGACGGATTTTGTTTATATCAAGGCTAATGATTTTTATCAATATATCGGACTTTCGCTCTGGTGTCATAACTATAGTATATTAGCGATTACCTTTTGTTAGGAGAAGAGACTATGTTACCCGTGGCAGCAGCGTCATTCAGATCCATCATCAACTCTTGAAGACGCAATAGCGTTGAATTGCATACCCCCGCGTTGCTAGCAATGCGAATGACGGTTCCCTCTGGAGCCCCAGACTCCATTGTTGCGGCCGATACTCTATCGCCATCTCTGTGTGTCGAGGCCAGGAGGGCTATAGAATCGAGGAACTTCCGTTTGAGGAGAATTTCCCGGGACACATCTGTATCGTGGGGATGACGATCAAGACCGTAAGCAGTGGGGCTACCCCGCACTGGATCAAGCATGTGGAGGAGTGCGGCATCCTCGATGAACCGCTTCTGTACGTTGCCGGTAATTTCATGAACTGTCATGGTTGTCAAGAAGTCGCCGCTCGTCAGGTCTTCATACCCATATTCCTGTAACTGGAAAGGAAAGCAGCAGAATAGCAACAATAGACAGTTCCCACCACTTTTTGATATGTCGGTCTCTCATGCGACACTAGCTAAATTCAATATGCTGGTGTGGAGTGCAGTGTTTTGTTGGGTTATGAGCGAGTTGCACACAATTGTCTATTTGTGAGGTAGAATGATGCTTCATAGGGTCATGCTGGCGCAAGGCAAACCTTGCCTACATACCTCTTTAACTTTCGGCAATGCTCGACAATTTTGGCTGCCAGCCGCACGTATTGCCAAGCGGCTACCACTGACCAGCAAACGCAAAAGGCGTCTGGTATGGATGCAAGGATCTGCCGTACGAAGGTGCCTGGCGATTGTCAACGTTTTTGTACTCAAGCATATCCTTACTGTTCGGGGCTTTAACAGTAAGCCCTCGGCTGCCCTTAGAGCCCCTTTCCGTAGGAGGGTATCCCATCGAGCGCCAGATGACCTCAAAAATGCCAAGGCCCCAAGCCCCCACTTTTGGGCCACTTTTACCCCGCAACACCATCGGTACATTAGCAGTACGCATTTATCCCTATGTTCTCTTTGCTGTTGACACCATAGAAACCAACATTCTAATTAATGTTACAATGTCTTCTAGTGATTCTGATGCCTCTAACGCCTCTGGAACCTCTGATACCTCTGTACGAAGCTGTATCGAAGTTGAGATACTTCCAGAAGACTTAGAGACTGCTTGTACAGCCGACTGTACGCCGGAGCGGTGTGATGACAGTACCGTCCGGCCTTGTGAGCCTCCGTCCCCTGAGCGCGGGCCTCCGGGCTCCTTTATCCCCTTCGACGTGCCGGCCCGCGACCGGGAGATACGGGACCTTCCAGAGAGCCTAGTTGATCTATTCCTCCGATGTATCCCCCGGAGCCTTGCTGAGCAGTGGGCCGAGTAGACCAACAGGGCACCAGTATGGGGTCCCCAGGCTGAATTCTCACGAATGCATAGTTGGTGGAAGACTTCTGCCGATGCGATATATTTTATCATCGGAATTTTGATTTATATGGGAATCCATAAGGAACCTCAACTGCGAAGATACTGGTCAAGACAACAGCATAAAGAGGATCCTATCTATCTCTTCACGCGATATCCCACGGAACCGCTTCGAACTAGTACTACAGCGGCTCCGTATCTTTGACACCTCCGAATTCCGGTCCGATCAGACTCAAACCCAGACCCGGGCCCGGTCCCATACCCGGTCCCAGACCGGGTCTCAAGCCCCGGACCAGATGCCACAGATATACCGGAAGGTCAACCAGTGGTCGGTCCATATTCAGGAAACCGGGGATTTCTTCTATACGCCCGGGTCCGAACTAGCCGTTGATGAAGCTATGGTCCGGTTTACTGGCCGGTCTCTTGAGACATCAACTATACCGACGAAACCGACGCCGACCGGCTTCAAGATATGGATCCTTGCCCAATCGGGCTACTGTCTCCGGTGGCTATGGCATCTACACGGGAAGGGCCCGTACGGGCTAGTCCCGCAAGCCCGGCCGGCGCCGGCTAGCCGAGCCGCAAACCTAACGCCAACGCAACGAGTTGTCACAACGCTAGTTGCCCTGCTTCCGGCTTCCGTATATCATGTATTTCTTGACAACCTCTTCGCTTCCGTACGGCTTTTCTGGACCCTCCGGAACGAACGGATCGGGGCTTCTGGCACATGCCGGAAGAACAGTGGGGTCAATCAGGCCCTAGTTGCGGAGAAGGAGACCGAGGGACGGGGCATTCCATGGGTCCAGGTACACAGCATCCCCTCGTTGGATGGCATGGTAATGATAATCTTCTAGCTATAGTCGCCCCTATACTAGTCTGTTCTTCTAGGTCAACCAGTTCACATGGAAAGATAATGCTCTTGTACTTTTCCTGACAACTGTCTTCCATAACGGCGACGAAGTTATGCGAAGCCGGCGCCGGCCAGCCAGGGACTCTGCAGCAAAACGGGCCGCCCGGGAGGTCTTCGGGCCCGAGGTCCGAAAGAAACTTCCAGTTCCGGAGCCCATTGACGAATATAACCACCATATGAACGGCGTTGATACGAGTGATCAGATGAGGTCCTATTATCAATATGGGCGCCCTATTCGCCAAGGAAGTTGGCAGTCAATTGCCTGGAACTTCCTGCTGGAGGTATTTATTCTGAATAGTTACCTTTTACAGCGTTGGGGAAAGCCTAGCTGGAAATCTGTTAAGAGCCAGTATCCATGGCGTCAGCTGCTTGCAGCCCAGCTAATTCAACGCTATGGGCCATTGGCAGAAGCCGGCCAGAGATCACGCCCCGGGCGGGCCACAGATAAGAGCAATACTTCGATTCCATGGCAACAGCATAAGAAGGGATCGAGGAAGGTTTGTTCGCCTTGTTCCTGTGGCAGTATGAAGGCATTACGGTCTCTGCAAGAGATATCTGGGAATAGCTTCACTGCCTGGCACTATGAGTAAGGGGGCTTACAACAGTATCGAGAACTACAGGCAGCTGTCTCTGGTAATACTTATCATTTCGGCTAGGAATACCTATCCCCTAGTTATGACTCTACTCAGCTTCCCTGAACATTACGGGTATTTGCCGACCAGTGGTTCTAGGTTGATCAAAACAGTTAATGGGAGTAAACAGCCTCAAAAGCCTGCATACTTTTGTAATGACACACACCACATCTGTTAGTTTCCTATTTTCATGAACAGCGCCAGTCGACTCTAATTCACTTTGTAATACTTCCATATTAAATATAGAGCAATAAGACAAATCCCGTACAACAGCGACTGTGTCACGTTTCTCAAATTCATATTACACATCATCCCATTAGGTCGGGGGATTCTCGTACTCTTGGTTGAGCATATTCGGATGCAGAAAGCCAATCCCAGTGCAACCTCACTCGTCTTCATAGATAGCCTCCTGTGCCATACTATTCCCCTGACTATCCAAATACCATAGGCCACGACCTCTGCACAAAAGTACCTATCTTTATTTTTTGTCCGAAGCCAACGCTCGATCAAAGTCAGCGTCAGCGGTCCTCTTTAACATAGCTAACGTCTGCGCCGGTATCCATCGAATCTCGTCCTTGAGTCCTTGTCAATTGGAAGGTGTTTCCCAAACAAACTCGATTTAGGTATTACGTAACTCAGTTTGAGCTTTAACAATATTTTCTTACTTTAAATCAACCCCTTTAATGTTTCCAATGATACGATCCGTTTGTGCAGCCAAATGATACACATTGCGTCTCAGCGGACAGTCAAGACCCGCCTTGCATTGGTGGTTGAAGACACATAGCCCGGACAATTGGTTGCCAATTCTTGTAATCGTTTGGCTCCCAAATGGAACTACCGACGGCCACAGCTCATTTCGCCTTAGGATCTCAAAATACTCTGCGACTCGTGTCTGTGCTGTGCAAAAGGTTGCATGAGGGTTCTTGTTTCTACAGGGGCGGCATTGCCCAGCACCACAGGGAAGGAGTCTTCCGCAGTCGCAACAAAGCATGGAATCCTGTTTGTAAGCCGCGGTATCGCTTTGCAGGACGCCTTCAATCTTTTGCATTTCGCTGTGTAGAAGATTCAGCGTCAAAGATATTTGTTCCTCAATACTATCTTCCAACTTGTTAGTTATGACCTGTGACAATGCGCTTCTAAATTACCTTCGATACGCGGGGGCAAGAGGGACAAAACCTCTTGACTTAACCACGATTCCCTAAAGCCAGGCGCCAGTTGTTTGATCGCTCTTGTCGAGATAGCTTTCCAGTGGTCCGTAGCGCCAAACAAGTAGGTCGCCACAAGAAGATAACCGTGTTCTTCAGCACTCGAAGGCTTGGGCGTGTCATGCAGCCATCTAAATATCCAAGGCGACAGAGCCATGGTACACCCATATTTGTCGCTTTCTCTTGCGACCAGCGCAAGAAGCCTAGGTTCGATGTTCTTGTATTCGTCTTTTGCTTTAAAATGGAGCAAAGATAAAATGATTTCCATGGCTTCTGTGTCATCTTCTTTGAGTTGGATCTGAGGGCCAGTCCCCTGTTTGGTTTCTCTGCCTTCTCGGAAGACAGGCCCAAAGAGGGCAGTGAAATAAGGAGAGACGATAGTGAGCAGCTCGGAATGGACCAAAAACCGTCGTTTGAGACCGGACGTGGAACCGCTGACAACTAACACAACATCGCCCTTGGGGTGAAGTTCTATCAATTCGTCTTTGGCCTCTGACTGATTGGGCTTCTCCCCGTCTTGACGGAGCTCAGGATCCATAACGATATAAAGGTTCAACAATATGTTCGAATTGATCATCAGGGATATGTACTAGATTAGCCGTTAGTTAAATAGCCCTCCCATAGGCTTTAAAACATGACACGGATCATGTGCAGAAACATGCCAAATCTGCCTCGGTAAATAAGTAGAGTTTCGCATCATACATGGGAAAAGCTTTAAATCATGTACGTCGCTTTGGAAATTGCGGGGCTCAATCAACGGGCTAATCTTTTGCAAATAAGGGACGTCATGATGCCGAAATTCATTTAGGTTTTTGATCGATGCAAGCTCGTATTTTGTTTGGCCAGAACCTTCACTTTCCATCAATACAGCCATCAGGGTGACCTCCCGACAGTGCTTGCTTCTGCCGGCAAAGAAATAGAAGAACGTATTCGAAAACCATACTGCCGATTCGTGGGTGGATTCGATGTTTTTCGGGGAGAGAAAAAATGGCATTTCATGCAGAACCATCGAGTTGCGAATTTGAATACGAAAAGGTTCCATGGCTTCTTCACCTTAGCACACGGTTATTAAGATGCTTCGCCAGATAGCATAGGAGATAGACTGAGGCAGTCGTTTGGGACATGCTCGACTGTCCCCTGTAGCTGGATCGCAATGAAGACCAACCTTACCTTAAGTTGTTTGCCCGCATCCAGCTTGGCCTCACCAAAACGAGGGCGGCGGCTGTCCTGGACGAGAATCAGATACGACATCGACAGAAGGATATCGTATCGCCAATCGGAAAAGTGATGAACGACGGGGTTGGTCGCATGTCACTGTCCCTCGCTCGAAAGGTCAAGGACGTTCTTGGATTGAGCGACATCCCCTCCGCCATTCAGGGTCGTTTCGGTTCTGCCAAAGGCATGTGGATCGTCGACGTCGAAGACGCCGGGAGCGATATCTGGATAGAGGCCTGGCCCTCGCAAAGAAAATGGAAGTGTGACTTCGAAAGGGAACACCGGATCCTCGAAATCAAGGACTTCGCCGCAGAGCCTCGTTCTGCAAGCCTCAACATTCAGCTTCTTCCCATCCTAGAAGACTGTGCCAAAGAAAAGCAAAGTATGAGAAGCGTAGTTAGAGAGAATCTCTTACGCCAGCTCAATAACGAATTGGAAGCCCAGAAAAATGCACTCCGAAGAAGAACAGCTTAATCATCTTATCGATGGACCTTGACCTGTATTCCTCGATGGTGCAAATTCTCCGTTTCGCGGAGGACGACCCGGAGTTCTTGGAATAAAAACAACGTCACAATCCCACGTAATGTCAATGAGATGGTTTCCACCTTGGCTCAGGCGAATGTGCAGTTATGTAAGCAGTAAGACTAGCCTCATCTGAGAAGGGCTTCACCACGTGTCACGGATTTTGAGTGGCGCTTAGAAATTGTTCTAATTGGTGCCCGCGCTGCAATCATGCTGGAGGTCACCAACAGACTGAACGTGCATATGGTAGTGTCCTATGCCGCGCCCATAGAGATGGCCCCAACAACCAACGCCGGGGGCTTTACCATTGCAAATACAAGCTGTATGTGCTTGATGCTGTCCAAGTGCGGCAAGGGGAAGTGTGCCTGCTGCAGAGCCGGCCGTTCGGCCGGCCTAACAGCTTAGTTCACTCTCACAAGGTGCTTTAGATATAAAATGCTCAGAACAGTCACAGGCATCGTGAATAGATAAATAAATGACCTGGTTTAGACTGAGATTAGAGCAGACGGTGTTCATCTAGCCTTGACTATTTGTTATGGCCCAACCAATTGGGGTGCTGGCCGGCGTAACTATACAAGGAAGGGCTGCTTAGACTGCAACGTACCTTTATGTATCCAAGAGGATTGTCGGTACCTCTGGCACAACCAAAATCTATAGGTAATAGAGGTACTGTAGCCCTATTGGTTAACTAAATAGACCCACAGCCCCTTATTGGCTCTACCCCATCCTTGGCAAAAATGGCGTCAAGCAGCACCCGATGGGATAGTGACGGTTTGTCAGGGTGGCCAGCGGAATATGCATATATGAGTGAGCAGAAAAGAGTGTCTATTCGTACTAAAGAGTGGATGGGATCACCACAGGCTTGTGGGCCTAATGCTATCCTAATAACTGTTACAGAGCGAGGGCCAGGTGGAAATGACAGGCTGGCCTGTTTAAGTACAGCCAGACCATTCTGGATGGGTTATGTCCATGACTCGCATAGAAGCATGCAAGGATTCTGTCAGAATCCTGGTCCTTTTCCATGGAGGTTTCCGACGAGTTATTCCAACAGTTACTCTCAACGCCATCTTTCAGGGTGTCGATGTTGAACCCAAAGTCATTTCCAGCACATTCGAAACATGCACGTTTAGTATCCACACCAAAACCCCTCTTCTCCCTGGTCACCCCACGGATCTTCTTGTCCGACTAGAAAAGTCGGGACATCACTTGCACCAGGTCGCAGTGCTTCAGGAACTCGCCCGTGGTCAACTTCCCGATCTCGTTCCCCTGGTCGTGCGCCATGGCACCGCCAAAACGGTAGATGGAATAGAGGTCGACTACGTGGTGTCTGAGTATGTCACAGGGACAACTACGCTCGAGGCGGTGTGGGACACAGTTGAGTCGATCGATCAGAAGAGATTGATGGACTCAGTGGCACATGCAGTGTAAAGGCTTCAAACAACAGTTTGCAACATTCAAGAGGTTGTTACACAGCCTGACAACGCGACAGTCGGCGGCCCAAAGCTTGGATAGTTCCAAGACATTAAGCCGTTCTTGGATGGAAGGCTCCGGTCGAGCGATTGAGACCCATTCCATTGTAGGCTTCTGGATGTTGATGGTGGCATCCTACTGAAGTCGGAGTTCCAAGATGTCGGTCAGGCTGAGCTGACACGCGCAGACCTTGATGAGCTGAAGCATCATACCGTCTTCTGTCACAACGACCTCGAGCCCCGCAATATTCTTGTTCGGCCATCTACTAACAGCAAGGAACTATCTTATGACCTGGCTGCTATCGTTGACTGGGAAATGGCGGGCTTCTATCCATTTGCCTTTGAATACGGACTCAAGGATAATATTCTTGGTTCCTCCAACCTGTTATTCAGCTGGTATTCCTTATTCAAGGAGCGGACGGCTCATTTGTTGCCTCCAAATGAGTGCCATACCAAGTTGGTTAGAGCGCTTTGGGTTATTGATCAGTCACAAAAGAGAGATAAAACGAGAAACGTCGGCGTCCGATTTCAACAGAGGTCGATAGAGCGCCTAGAGCTATAGAGATCTACACATATTCGTCAAGGCTGGATTCGAAAGGACGGTGCGGAAACTCCTGTAATTTTCACCGAGGAAGACCAGGACAAACTTGAGCTAGAGGTCATAAGGGAACTGGGTTATTATTGAGATGACGTCGTTTGGGTACTTCTGCCAGGGTTTCCTGGGCGGTAAGATGAAGCGGTGCTGCTACATGTGCTGTAGTTATCTAAAGCAAACACGAGGAATGCAACTAAGGGGATTTTCAACCAGTAGCAGAAACCCAGGAAGAACACATTCTTAATGGGCACTCCGGTCGGCTGAATTACGGTAGAACCCTTACTTTGACAAGCCTTTCAAGGAGCAACTCCTGCCTTATTCCAACTTGGGGATCATCCGATTGCACATTAACTAGATCTTCTTCTTCCTCTTACCTGGTGCCTTGCTGTGACAGCACACCATACATTTCCCATCTTTTTCCACTGAAGACGTGCACTTGCAGTTGACACATCTCGTTTCGCAAGTACCAATGCAAGAGCAACTTGGCGTATCATGAAGCATACGTGACAGGTCGGCGAACTTGGTTCGCCCTGCCTCCACTGGTCCTCTCCCTATGAAAAGGTCGTGGAGGTGATCCCAAACTTTCAGTAGCCGAAGAGGGATGGCTTCGTTTCTGACAGCTGAGTTGGTCGCGATCCACAAGACTTTCTTTGCCAAATCCAGAATACGATGGTCGTCGAAAAAACATGCCGCCAATCATGTGGGAGTCCGCCAAAGTCAAGACCGCATGAAGGATGATCTGTTTACGTGGCATGATAGTAACGTCTCCGGGCTCGAGCACAATGATGTTGACAGCTTCAGGTACCCAATCGTCGCCCTGTTCCTCAAACAGGTCCATCATGTGGCGAGATCGATTTGTGAGGAAGATCCAGATCTTCAGGCCCCCGAGGTTGGAAATTCATGTGCCATCGAGGGGGTTTCGACGTGCATTCCGGTCATTGAGCCGCGCTTGGCAAATAGGGAGAAGGTAATCGAGGCGAGGTCCACCTCGCGAGCCCCGCGTATAGTCGCGTATCTTCGTTTATCATCAACTGCCTCTGTTCCACTGAGTTTCCAACCGAGACTTAATCGTCGGTATAATGCCGAATTGCTGGCGATTCAGAAATGAGGGACTAGAAGGCACTTCGCCTGAGAGCTTAAGGTTCAGCAAATTGATCGGTAGTCGCCCATGTTTCAAGTCGCTGCCTTCCGTCATGCGCCGGACCGCCTCGTTGATACTTGCAAAGAACTCATCAAGGCCATTGCAAGGCGGCAATGGTCGGCCTGGCCTTATATCGATGAGTCTGCTTAGCGGTACCTCTTCATCTAGAGACCGTGCTAGCTCTTCCTCCGCGGCGTACCACATATCACCTTTGGGTGAGCCGAACGAAGTACTGATCTGCGCGGAAGTCATGTCTCGACCCTCTGGGAATAGTCTTTCAAGCAACGCTGAGCTTTGGAACCATCTTGTGTGAATGGACCGGCGGCAGTGGCGTTTTGCCTCGCGGCAATCGTTTAGGATCTCTTGGATCAGTCCGTTGTACTTGCTGCGGAAGTTCTCGAATTGTGACGGAGACGCTACAAGAGATCTGCCGGATTCCACAGACGGTGCAACTGCTGTGTTTGTCGCCTGTTTTGCCGTTGGTAACTCTTCATAGGATGTGACCGGTTGATGCATGTGCCTTATGCATCCTACTATAAGAAACGTTTCTCGACGGGTAGTGCTTCTGGAGTGGTTGGCTTGGTGGTGTTTTGGCAGCCGCCTACGATCCAGTTGTGCTTCGCAACCTATTCGACAAGTACTTTTCGATGGAGGTTGTCGTGCCTGTCTTCGGGGAAGTTCAATTGGTTCACCATGATAGCCGGTCATAGTCTTGTGACTCTGTCAACCGCGACCGAAGTAGTCTTTGTTATAACAGTTGAAGTGTTCATATTGTCAATGTGAGCGGAAGGTGTCCGGTTTGTAGCTATCACCGCATGGGCACGCTATGCTGAATGCAGTAGCCATAGGAAACCATTCAGCGTTGTAAAGGAACCCGATGCGTAGAGACTTCCAGGTTGTGATTCTTCTGTTGTGTCACACTTGACCCCTCTGGCGCTTGGGCCTTGGTTCCGGGCTGTCACCGTCTGCAACCTGGTCATGCTGTCTTTTGTGTTCGGGCGACCGTGATACGCTACCGAGACGTACAGGGCTTTCACTCAGGTCTGCAATCTTGCCGGACGAAGCGGCCGACATATGTGAACTATGCCCACTGGGAGGGGTCTGGGGAAGCCCCTGAGAGGTCGGAGTTGACACTGCCTGTGACAAGGCGGGGCTCCAACTCGTGGGGGACCCGTGTATCTCCGCTGCAGAACAGAGACAAGTGCCGGCACCGTCGTCAAGGGGCGATCTTGTACGTCCATCTTCCTGCTGGCGCAATCCTGGGGGAGGAGTATGCATCCTCGATACCTCAGGCAAGATGTTCAGAAACCCTCGTGTAGTTGTCTTGACCACCCCACCAGATTGCGTCACCGATTCCGTGGACTGGTCTTGGACATCGTCCGAAATATCGAGAAAACGCGCCTGTGAAAGCTTCAGCTCTGGGTTGGCTTCAGTTCTGCTTGAATCGCCGTCAAAGGTGGTGGTGGTGGTGGGGGTGCACTGGGTATCGTGGCCAAAACCATCGGCGAGGTTGTAGAGCTCGGGAGGAAATGTGTTTTGAATTTCGGCAGAGAGGTCTTCATTGTAGGGTGTTCTCTCTTCGACATCAGTGGTGCAATCGCGGACCGTCGTATTCACGTGCCTGTTATTTGAGCGCTCGGCGTCGTTATCGACAAGACCGTCATCGCGTGAAACGTCGCTACCCTCCCCGTATACAGTGTTGCAAATCAGCTGCAGGAAGCTGTCCAAACTCCCCGTCTGGCCAATCTTGAGGGCATAGTCGCGCACCTTGTCGGAGGGGAATGGGGATCGGGAATCGAGGGCTGTGCGCGCCAGATGACGCACAAGGGCTTCGATATCGCGTCGGCGCTCACTCAACTTTGCGGCAAGCAAAAGATCGAGGTGCTGGGCGGATTGGGCTTGTCGCGCGGCGGCCACGGCATCGGCGAAGAAGGCGTCTTCGTCGAGGATCGGGATCGTGATGGTGTTGAACTTATGCCAGTGCTTTTTCCACAGAACGGAAGGGTCCCTGAAATCAGGCTTTGCAGACTTAATCCAATTCATATCCTTCTCATAGGTGATCTCGGGTGGTAAGAAAGGTGGCATGGCTTTGGTTTTCGATGGTTGCTAGTTGGATATCGAGGTGAGGGTGGCGCTTAGTTCCGTAGTAAAGGAGGTTGGTGATATTGATTATGTAATGTCCAGCCTAAACTAGAGTGGAAGAGAGCCGGAGTAAGGGTTCATCCGGCCAAATGGTTGGCCGTTTATCCCCATGCCGAAGTTACTCCACACCAAATTCCGATGCTTACCCCCGCCTCACCAAAACCAGTTTCTTGATCTCGGTTTCGAAGACATGTCAACAATGAATACTAATGAGCCCCTGGCTTTCACAAGGACATAGAGTGGCCGTTATTCTAGAAAAGGTATGGGATGGTCTTCCACAACTGAGAAATAGCGTACTGCAAAATCCCCGAGTATAATGGCCAATATCGCCGCGACGCCATCACATCACATCTGCCAGCACCTTTGGAGGAGCGTCCCTCTGGACAAGAAATAGTTCCAACTATGGCAACGTTTCCATGATTTCAACGCGTCAAGCGCTGCCACTTTAAAGCAATAATCAATTTAGATTGGGCTGGCTATGAATTGGGAGCTACATGGGTTGGGTTGGATCCCCGCCGGATATTCTCCGGCTTGCTGAGTTTATCCCTACGCAGCTAGCGTGGTCAATTTCCCCTCTTCCCGGCCCCCGCCGCCTCGACGCTAACTCCGACTTCATCTCTTTGGTGGGATATCCGTCGGCGGCCGGAAGAGCTTATTCTCTTTAGGAGTTGACAAAGTGTACGCCACATATCTCGAGCCTAGCTACCACTTGGTAAGCCTGAAGCAGAGTCAATCAATTAGCCCCCTATTATGGCCCTGTCATTATGTCTGCGTCTCCGCCTAGCTCAACCCAGCCTTTCAGCAGCGGTGAAGCCCAGCGCCGCTGGGATCAGGTTACATCTGCGTACATCGACACTAGCCGAGTACGTCTTCAATCAGTTTCAGTCGTAGTTTCCGTAAACTCTCCTTGACTAAGACATTCGTGCTGATGAAAGCTGAAACGTTCTTTAGGACAACGACGCACCTCCGCATATAGGAAACGTTGATCATGGTGGTCCTGAAGCCAATGCGACGCTGAAGGCGACGAGCCGGCGGGACATTGGAGAATTGGAAAACGCCCTTGAAGCCGCGTCCTTGAATTCCCTGCCCGAGGCTCGCATTGTTTTGGCGTATGCTTCCCAACCTAAAAAAGACAAAGAGTTTGCCGTTATCCCACTTCCGTGCCATCTTAGCGACTGGCATGTGCTCGGTGTCGTGCAACGCACGCAGGATGTTGACTTCGTCATCCGGCTTCCCTTTTACAAGAGCCCAGGCTTAACAGAAAACCGGGCCCGGATGCCATATTACCTTGATTGCAACATATTTTACGATCCGTCGAGCGATGACTGCGTGTTCGTCAACAACTCGTATGTGGACGTGTTTCTGGCCGCTCCAATTCTCGATATAGGTCCTGGCCGCCTTTCCGTCGGTAACTCACGAGTGGTCACACCAGGATTATGGAGAATATCAGTGCGGATCGATGATGACGCCTTGTCCGAACAGCACCTGGTAGACCTGCTCATTCTACAAAGGAGGTTCTCTGCCATCACTCAAAGAGCATCGACACTCTCATTCTCCGTGAAGCGTCTGCGCTCTGCACATGATGATACTGAGCTGGAAACTAAGCGACAAAAGAAGGGCCGCGAGGTGACGGAGTTCATCATCTCTCCAGTCGCGAACCTTGTTCCATCATCCATCGACCGAGGAGCAGCTGTGGAACTCAGCCAAAGCCTGGCTGCTGGAGAGCTGTCGACGACGTCAGCGCTAGCTGTACCTCACACGAGCGGAACACCGCTATTATCGCTCTCTGATGGTGACCTGGCTATTGTCAAAACTAAGGAGGCTAATCGTCACGTGCCACAAACGTGGTTGGCAGAGGCCAATTCCCGGGCCCTTTTACATGAGGCACCAGCAAGCTATGAGCTGACTAGGCTGAGAAATGTGGCACACACACTCTCCGCTAAATTATTCACTGCCCGGCACACTTCATTGGAGCAGCATGTTGTAGCCAAAGTCTTGAGGTATGAGGGACGCCCGCTTGAGAGCCTGGCGAAGTGTGCAATCAATTGGAAACGAGAAATGAAGTTTCTTTCCATTCTTGATCATGTGAGTCTGCTTTCCTGTTGACTGTGCTCGGAGTGGGCCTTGGAACAGGAATAGGCTCTGCTCTCTCGACGGGACGATCACGAGGCAATGTGAGCTAACCGGCTCTGAACAGCCAAACATCATCTCGCTCAAAGCCTTCGACGGCCGCCTGTTCGCCATTTACGTAGAACCACTTCCGTTCTCTATACAACGCGGTATAGAATCTCCGTTTGGCGCTGAGGATGCTACGCACATTCTGCGTGATACGTCAGCTGCACTTGGGTACCTAGCTTCCAAGGAGATTGTTCACAACGACCTGAAACCGGCCAATATTGCCTATTCTCCTCAGCGCGGTGCTGTAATCTTGGACTTTGGTCTAGCTGCGTCTACAGACGAAAAAAGCCTTCCTGGCGGGACACCGTGGTACGTCCCGCCAGACTTGATCACCGAAGGCCGCCGAGGATTGCCTGGCGATGTCTGGGCTCTTGGCATCACGATGATGTATGTCTTGGGGAAAATCAGGTTGCCGGAGAAGACAGAAAAGACATGGATCATTCGTAATGTCCTGGACCGTCGTGGAAAAGATCAGAAACAAATGAGGGAGTTTCTGGAACGCATCAGTGTCATTAGAGATAATCTTAGGCGTCATTTAATGACCGAAAGAATTGTGTATGACATGCTAGACTGGGATGCAGACAGTCGAGTCACGGCAGACCAAATACAACAAACATTCATGTAGAGCAAAAGAACAGTTCTTAAGAGTCTTTGCTGTCTAAGTCTATACAGAGCGGAAAGGAAGTATACTCGCTACCATCCAGGTGTGTAAATCCGTACTGGTTCCTTGTAGGACTGTCACAGTGGGCTGACTCAGTTACCTAAGGAACGAATCAATGACGATGTGGTCCAGCTCCGCACCTTCAAAGGTCTGCAGAGCCTTACAATACGACGACTAAACTAACAATCCCATAGTAAAGGACCCTCATCAGATCAACAATGCCTCTCAAAGAAAAACTGAAGGAAACGGCCAAGTCCGTCAAAACCATATATGGTTGAATAAGCCAGGGCCTCAAAAGAGACGTTATAGGAGAACTGACGCAGCCTCTATGTGGAGAATATATGCTGAGATGCCTGACTACAAAGCCAGGTTCGGTAGACTGAAGGGCTCTGTCGGGTTATTTCGAGCTGTGTACGGGTTCTTTGGCCGCGTAGGGAGGCTTCGTCGCCGCATGGGATCGGACAACGCACCGATACAGCGGATCTAGGTAAGGGCTTGAGCGCTGCTCCTGTCACTCATGATCAAGTTGAATATCACCCATGCTTCGGAGGATTAACACATTAACTAGTCCGAAAGGAGTTGCGCTGCCGGATAGCAAGAAAGCTTTATCCGCATGCAGCCGATGGAGACATATAGTGAAACAAAGCATCTGATGCCTACTTAACGAAGACATTTTCAGTCAGGAGCAAAGTGGTAGCAAAAAGGGGCTGTAAGCAAAAGGGCAAGCACTAGCAGATGCACTGCTCGGTGCACATATGCAAACGCATCGGGAATCAAGGGTCGCCGTGATGCTCGATGATGTCGCTCTTTTTTAAGGTGCTTTGCAGGACATGCCATTGAGATGCATCTAACCCTAGGTCTCGCACATCTGCTTCCTCGCAAGACGCTACTAGGCCCATTCAAGTTTTTAGGCTATCACTGAACGCGTGCTTCTTCAGGCCTATGTGGCCTTGCATTTGTTCTCTCCGGTTGCGAGTAAAGTGCACTGAAAAATGTGGAATCAGTGGCTGCCGAGTCTAGGTAAGGTGCAAGGTGGAAATCTTACTGGGACTCATACCAGCAAACAGTTGAGGGCTATAATGGCGCTGTTCCCGTAGTGGCCCTTCGTTTAACAGCTAGATCTTACTGTTAGTATTAGCTGGTAAAATAAAACAACTCTGGGATGTAACGACAATTTTTTTGACAGACCCTTGAGGGTTACAAAGGCTACGACATGGCGGTAGCCTTCTCACCTAATAGCCAGGTTTTGGCATCGGCACTAGATGATAGAGCGGTACGACTCTAGGACGCAACGGCCGGTGTACAACAGAACAGAGCACAGGCAGAGCGTGGATTGCTTAAATTCCTCCGGCCCTCGTAATGTATCTCTCGTTGTTGATCGACCCAGGCCCACTCCGGTACTGGCACGACGAGGGAAGGCCTGCACAGCACTCCGCGGGAGCGGGCGTAATTATTACTACTATAACTTATAGTACTAAGCTAACTTGCCTATCTATCTTTACCTCACCTAACCCTCTACCTAACCGCCCCCCCC
>JASUDE010000716.1:575-18974 GCA_034509685.1 Colletotrichum cereale | reverse complement strand
CGTCGGCATCGTGGGTTCCGTGGTGGGCCTGATCAGGGGTGGCTTATGGCCGCGATATCCAGCAAGGCCTCACATGGGCCCAGCCCGTTACAATAAGGTATCTAAGCTCCTTACAATAGGCAGACTTAACTAGGCTAAAGACTAACTAATTAAGTAGCTAGAGGATATAAGAGGTATATAGAGGTAGAAATAATAAATAGACGTTATTTATATAGTACTACTATATAAACTCTGTTATTATATAGCTCCTATACCTATCTAAAATAAGTAGTCTAGTATGCTTTAGTTAAGAGGGCTTAGTCTAAAGAAGAAAGACTTTTCTTAGCTACTTAATAGCAGTTTTATCTATAGTTTACTTATTCTCTATTACTATAAACTCCTATCTATTATATAGGCTAAGATCTAAAGGAAACTACTACTACTAGACTATTTTACCCTTATATATAACTAATAGATAAAGTGCTTTACCCTTAGTAGATATACACTTAATAATAGATACTTAGGCTTATAATTTAGGCTGCTTTTTCCTTATAGACTTTATCTCTACCCTACCTAATACTAGCCTATTATCTCCTTTACCCTTAAGGATACTAGTTTTATCTATATTATATCTGTTAGATAGTTAAATAGCTATAATATAAGGTATTACAAAATATTTAAACTAGTCTCTAATAACCTTAGTAGATACCTTATTAACGCGTCTAGAATTAATAGAGTAACTTCTTTAGACCTTAATAGATAGATTTCTTTATATAAAGGTATTTACCTATCGCCTACCTAGAGGTTAGGTATTACCTATAGTATAGAGGATACACTAGGCGAATTCCTTTAGTTATTAATAGGTTAGTAGAAGCCTAAGATCTACCTATATTTACACCTAGCTAGCTAGCTTAGCCTCCTAGCTAATAGAGAGCCTCTAGTAGTTAGAAAATACTATATCTTATAGCTAGGTGCTAGATAGACAGTTCTAGAGGGTAGTAAATAGGATGCTATATATCTTAGCTGCTTAGTATATACTACTGCCAGTAGTAACAGCCTTAATCGCCTAATTAATCTCATACTTAGTATACTAGGCCATAGGGTAATAAAGAATATAATGTAAAAAAATAAAGTTATTTAGATAAAAACTGTAAAAGTAGTGATAGTTATAAATAAGGAGGTTGGAGGTGGCTGGGGGTGGATCAGCATGATCGCAAAGTGGGGGTGATCGGAAAGTGGGTTAGTTGACTTACATGGTTCTTTAGAGAACTGATCCGTTTCCACCTTCAGCGGAATGGCTAGCATCCAGGTCGGTGCTTAGATAGACATACCTAGAAGCTCAATTTGAGACAGCGTTGCTTTTATATATAAACTCACAGTCTCGGATCATGCTGCCTGCTGGGATGTCTCCTCCTTGTCTGCGGTTGAAGATTCCCTACATAGTACATGGTTTAGAGCGTCGACTTTGTCTCTGAGTCAATACGGGCAGAGTATAACACAACATTTGATGGGCGCAATAAGGGCTGATGGCGACCAAGTGTCCCACCGTAAAACTCGGGCTCTCCATACGGCAGCTCTCGATCTCAGTTTCTCTCTCTTCGCTCACTCGCTTTCTGTCCACCAAGACAAAACCCCCCGGGTCTTGTCTCTCTTATCCGTCCTCCCAAATGGATTCTTCATGTCTCTCTGCTTCAACTCATTCATCCACGTGGGATCCCTTTTCATTTGCCAGCCCCACTGCCGGAAGAGTCCGCCAACCCATAGTCTGCGCCCCACCGACCCCCCGCGCACAAACACACGATCCCACATGACCCTCCCGCCCTACGACGCCACCAACCAGCGTCTCAGCGACGCAACGAATAACATCGTGACATGCGCCGATGGTTTAGTGGTAAAATTCTCCGTTGCCATCAAGCAGCGTCGGGGAGCCGGGGGTTCGATTCCCCCTCGGCGCACATCAGTTCTTTTTCGCCTTTTGAGCGTTTTCCTTTTACATAGAAGCCATTTTTCGAAATTCGGCCGTGTATATTCATCCATCCATCCATCCATCCACATTAGCTTATCAAAGACTTTTTATACAAAAGGTAAGTAAGTATGACTGAATCTACAAGTTTTGCTGGGAGCGAGAATGACTTGGACGCCACGGCGATATAGCTGGACGAGCTCGTGCTCGTTCCTTACGTCGGCACCACATCACTGTACCATAATGGCGTCCTTGGTTCATCGATATTTATAGATATCTTGATTGTATGTGTCACACGCCTTTTCTTCAAGCAGACTTTCTCCAAAGCCGCTTTACAATAAACAATAATCCACCACGCAGCCGCTCCTTCGTGCAATATCTGCTCTCGCCCTCGTCCGCTCACCTTCATAGCTCATCCCAACCTCATCAATCACCCACCTATGCCTCCCGCCGTCGTCAATCTTCAGCCCATACCTGTACATCTTACCCATCTCGGCGATGGCCTTGTCGACCGTCCTCCTTCCGAAGCCCGACACGGCGTTGAAGTCACGGCTCATTGTCGTGCCGGCGACGTAGGCCATGACGGCGGCCACCAAATCTGGCCGGCGCGGCAGCGTGGACAGCGTGCCGCGCCAGTACAGCACCAGCCCCTGGGCGATCAGCATGAGCGTCGCTATCGCCACGCACCCAGCGGCGCAGACCATGTACTCCCCGCGCAGCTGGCCCGGCCGCCACGGCAGCCCGCTCACGGCGACGGCGAAGACGAGGAAGACCGCGACGCCCACCAGACCCGAGATGGCCACGTCCACGGCCCACCTGTTGACGCTGATGCGCGGCCGGCACGGCACGTCCATGCCCTCTGGGGACTGCCTGGAGCACCACGTCGCGTCGGCGGCGAGCGCCTCGACGGAGAAGGCGCTGGCGATGTCCACGTACAGAAAGCTCGCGGCGAGGGGCACGAGCGTGATGACCGACCCGGCGAGCGCGGAGCCCGAGGCGCCCGAGTCGGTCATGAGCTGGCGGAAGGGCTCGAGGGCGGCCACCCGGTCGTAGGACACCGACACGGTCGTGGTGAACAGCCTGACGGTGATGATGGGACGAAGTTGGCGACGGCCGCCTGGGCGACGGACACCTTCTTGTCCGCGCTCGGTATTCTCACCACCGGAGTCGACTCTACGTTGGCCCCTGGCAGCGTTGCTGAGATAGACTCGGTCTGAGCGTTCCTTGTGGGCGAGGCTGTCGAGTCTGTTGCCGGCGACTTGGTCTCTGATACCGAGGCGGATGCAATCTGTGGCTCCGTTTCTGATACCCGTTGACCGTTGAACGTTGGATTCGCTGCTGATGGGGGATGTGTGGCTTTCTATCGAGACGCGTTATCAATAATAACAAGAGAAGATGGCCTCTCTGAGATGGAGACTCGGTGTGCTGGCTATCGAAGCACGCCGGCGTGCGCCAGCCGGTACCAAGCCGCGTTGAAAGTTGAAAGGGCTTGTGTAAGTTGGGCATAGGCCGAATTCGGAATGTATCCCACAACCTGCCCAGAGTTGCGGCTGAACCAGGTTGAGCAGCCCAAAACGAACCTTATGCTCCTCGACAGCTGCGATCCATTTAGTCGGGTTCGATAGCGCCAGATGCCTCCTGGAGTTTTCGTCCCCCCCCTATAGTCCAGCGCCGGGCCTCGAAAACGTCTCGGTTGAACTCGGTTTTTTGGAGTCTTCAGTTGAGAAGATGCCAAATAGCCAGCGCGGAAGCGGGAACTGCTTACCGTTTTCAGTGAGATTCTTTCTTCCATGCCTGTCACGGGTACCCTGTCCCTGACCCTGACGATCGAAACGAGGCCAACCCAGGTCAGATCGCCCATCGTCATACTGTATTCCAGCCTTCGTGACACGGACTTAACAATATGCTCTGACTTTAGGTCTCGGGCATTGTATCCTGACTGTCACCCATTCCCTCCACCACCGCTACGACAAAGTCTTGGCCAAGGCAAGCCTTTGCAGTCAGTTAGCCTTCCCCAAACGCACCAAAGAAGGGTGGCAGGCTCTCTCAGTCAGAACTCCCTCTGGCCAATCCGAAGGACGAAGGGAAAAGGCCTACGATTGTGCTTCAAAACGAGGGGCCAAAAGCTGGGGCGTTCGTACATGCCCCCCTGCCCTTTCGAAAGAATCGCCGCATCCGTACACAGAGTGCGAGGTACAGTTGTGGCGCTGATTGCCACACCTCGTTCCACGCCGAGACTACATGGGAATTCCGCACTCATACGTTTCATGTTATACCGTTATACTCACCTTATTCTCACCCCGAAACACACCGCACTTCATCCCCCCCGGGCTCGTGAGGCATGCGTGGCTTCATCACCTCTTCATAGAAAGCAAACCCCCAAGAAAAGCAATAGTCGTGAAATCTAGCCTCCGCCGATCCGCTCAGCCCTAGCTGACCGGGCGCCAAGCTAGACCAAAGCTCACCAAAATCCCAGCCTCGAGAAAGAAGGGGTCCTGTCTTCTTCTCTGGCGTGCGCCGCCGCTAATCCGGAAGCGTCCAAGCAAACACACACGCATACGGTACAGCCCCCACGCCGTCACCTCTCCCCCAGCCCCATCACACTCGCAGCGACCGGAGCGCGATACACCCAAGAACCCAGGCAAGATGACACGAGAGACAGAAAGAGGAGAAAAGCGGATGGGCCGCAGGCTCCTCTTCTCTCACTCTCCTCCTATCTCTCGAGGCCTTCCTTCTACACGACAAACTTTGATCCCGTGAGCTCGCTGGAGCTCTCGCGCCACACTGGAGACTTACACGGAGCCTGAGAGCCAGGCACTTATAGCAATGAAACGCAGGAAACGCAGGATGCAAGAAGAAAAAGAAAACCCAAAACCAAAAGAAAAGAAAGAAAGAAGAAGAAAAGAATCCCGTTACAACAACTGCCCTGCCTGTCGTCCCCCCTGCGTCCGGCATCCGCCATCTGCCTCGGTATGCTCGGCAACTCGAATCCTGCGAGCCCGGCGCCGGACGCAGAGCTCGTCATCCCAGGACCATCTAACGCCAATCCCCCCCGGTCCTTGCCGTTCCGTCCCACTCCCTCTCGTCTCCCGGTTCCCCATCGAATCAAGCATTTTCATGATGTAACACCAACTCCGTGATCCCCCTGTACGTCTGTGTGTAGTGTACTAGTACTTGCCTGGATTCGAGCCCATCGATAAGACCCGTAGCTCGTCACGAAGATAAGCGGACAAATGGGAGGGGGGACGCTCTCACCAGAGGATCAAAGGCCGATCCTGCAGACCCAGGGCAAGCAAAGAGGGTACAGGAAACCAAAGTGGACAGCGGCCAAGACACATGTCAGTCAAAATGGCGGATATCAGTCGCGCGCTCTTGGACCCTCGCCAAACCCCATTTCAAAGCCCGAAGCTACCGGAAGTAGAGGGGAGGGGGGGATGGGGGACAAGCTTCCCATGTCACTTGTATAACAAAACAATCGGGATCTGGGGCCGAAGCCGCCTAATTTTGTCTGTTTAGTAGAGGGGCTTCTCCCATCTTCTGCGGAAATCCTAACCACTTCCCTCCCAGACTCCATCCAAGATTCGGGAGCTGGATAGTGTCTCACATCCTGCAGATGCTAGGCAGCTGAAAGTGCCTGCCTGGCCGGCCGGCCGGCCGCCGGCTTCGTAGGGTGCCGCCGTGGAGTTTCTGGGATTCGCGCCCCTTGGCGTAGAGACTGACAGGAAGCCCATGCACGATTATTTCCCCACGGTGAGAGGACCAGCTTCATTGGCATTCCCTCCCGATCCTTTATCGTTTGCAACCTCTCGAGGACATTGTCCCATCCGCAGAGGCGTCCGCCCGCCGATCCCCCGGGGGAAGCGGGATACCCAACCCGTCGCCGGGCCATCCACCACCGCCCCCGGAGCAGGCCGAAACCGGGCTGACGGCCAAAAGTTAGGCGACATATGATATGCGACAAGCGACGTGCAAGAACTGGGTTATGCGTGGGGCCACGGCGGATCGACCCAAGTTGACTGACTGACTGGTAATTCGCACCTGTCGACTTGCTTCCCGCATCTGGAATCGCAGGGCTGCTTACTGCATGCATCTGCATGGCCTCCCCCCCTCTGTAGGAACCACAGCAAAGCTCCAAACGGCGACTGCTGACTGGAGTGACTGGAATCCGGTGAAGAAGCGAACCAAGCCATGTGGGAACCTCTTATCGCGTCATGTCCAAGGCTTTGGGAACCATCTCCTTCCTCGCTCCGCTCCGCTCGCTTGTCCAGCTCGGCTCCATAGTTGTAGACCAGCCTGTTCATCCTTCGGGTCCTCTCGGTTCGGTTGGTTAGCTTTTCATCTCGCCATATTGGGTTCGGCGCTGTGCATCCTACTTCACAATTTCTCCGTCCCTTCATATCACACCTCACCTCACCTCTCGACCACTCACACCCATCCCACTTCGTACACACGCCGCGGCATCAATGTCGTCTTTTTTGGAGAATCCATCGGCGCTTTTGTCAACCCGTTTCATCATCATCTCTCCATTTCTCTCCCCTCTTGCTTGCTTTTGGCCTAGAGTCTCCACCCGTCCGTCGTCTCTCTGGTATCGTGGTATCGGCTTCATCCCTCTGATCGTCTCCCTTGCGAATTCCTACTGTACAATGTGTGTCATTCCGTGAAAAACGTGTGCTCGCTGTGCTGGAATCGCAAAGAGCCCCCAGATACGCCGGCCATGGCATGTCCATGGCGTGATGCCTTAACCCAAGTACTCCTCAATTTATCCAAAAAAAAAACCCCAAAAAAAAAAACCCCCTCCCTCAGCTTGGCCGCTTCGAGTTGTCATTGATCCTATCCCGCCAAACACCAGTTGACCGTCCTTCGTTTACTTGTCCTCAAGTGGCGTTACGCGGTCGTCACATCGTAGTATCCTCTTGGATGAATTAAAATAAGAAAATGGTGGTGATAATGCCACTTTGTTCGTGACTCGTAGTGTTGTGATGATGTCCTCTCTCTCGTTTTCTCTCTCGTTCTCTTCGGGCCGGGTCGTTCGCCGACATAACGGCGGAGCCGGTATTCACGCGTCTTGTACAGCATCGTCGGATAGTGCTGTTCGCCTTAAATCAGCGAGAATTTGGACGGCGCCGTGTGTCCCAGAGCTGCCGCCAGTGCCGAGTTCGAGTCGGGAGCGTGCTCGGTGTAGTGCATGTCCTCTTCAAAATACGGCAGGACCTTAATGCCGCAGTGTTGCTGGAAGAACTGCGTACCAACGTCGTACCGGTCTCTGCATCGCCTGTCCCACGGGTCCACCTTGAGTGGGCTGTGATAGCAAAACGTGCTGTGTTCCGCCCCTCGCACGGGAAAGACGAGCCCTGCACCCTTCATTGCCGTCCATAGGTCGAGGGCGGAAGCTCTCGTGTTGTCGCCGTCGGGCCAGATTGCCTGCATCAGCTGCACCACGGCGTATCGTAGGGCTAGGTCATCCGCGCTGCCCTGCCCGTGACGGCCTGCGATCTGCCGCCGCAGCGGCTGAAGCTCCGAGAGCAGCTTCCCGAGTCGTTCGGGGTTCGCGTAGTTGTAGAAGATGGCCAAGTCGATCCATGTCCGGGCAACGTACGGGTGGCGCCGGCCGTAAATGGCCTCGAGCTCTTCGGCGATAATGGGAATGCAGCACCAAACCAGCTCCGAGAGGATATTCGGCCCGTGCTTCTGTTGCACTTCGTACAAGGTGGAAAAGGTTTGTCGTAGGGGATGCGAGCGTTCAAAGTTCGTCGACGAATAGGCCGCCAGGTACTTGCACAGAGCAGTCATCATGCCCGCGTCGCGACGCACCATGCCCAGAAGCAGCTCCTTGATGCCCTGGGGCGACAGCTGCTTCAGATCCATCTCCAGCCGCTTGAATGCCCTCATCAGGAGATGCCCGCCGGCGTCGTGCTCGCCCATCTCGAATTTCTTATTGGCATCGGCAAACATGTCGCTCGATCCGGCGCCCCAGAGCATGATCGACGTCCATCCGATCTGCCTGTCAGTCTCCACCTCGAACTGGCGGCAATGCAAAAACGCCTTTCTCATGTTCCCAACTATCGTCTCCTGCGCTCGAATCAAGTCTGGTGACCGCAGATAGCCCGGAGCGGGCGGCGGTGTCGGGGTACGACATCGCACATAGGACGGAAGTTGAGCTGGCGTTTCGAAGTCGACGAGATCGTACTCCGTAACTCCTTTCCTCTTGAGATACGTGCCCAAATTGACCACCCTACCGTTCCGCACAAACTCGGACACCTTGCCTTCGGCATCACGCTGGAACTTCATCGACAATAGTCTCTTCACTTCGTCCTCGGTATTGTTCTTGACAAAGCCCCACTGTGAGAATCTCGTCTTGTACATCTTCGGCCTGCGACGGTAAGATGTTATGTCTTTTAAGGGGAACCTGGCGGACTCACGTTGCTTGAAACCCGTACTGATCATTCATGATTTGCATGACTTCTTTCAGAGGCCGTCGCTCTTCCAGGTACAAGTGCCTTATGGTCAGCTTAAACGATTCCCATGCTTCGGCAGGCACCTGCTCCCGTGACGGCCGACTACCCGTGGCAGGCTTCGGTGTAGGAGCAGTGCTAGGTGCTCGAGCTCGGCCCTGCAACTCGGTCAGACTAGGGCGTTTCCAAAGGTGAAAAAGAAAGAATAGCATACAGGGAAGGACGTGGGAGGCGGAGGGCCAAAGGGTGTTTGCATCCCACTCGGAGTGCCAGGGACAAGGCTCGGGGCCGGCGTTGGTGCTGGGCTAAAAGTTGAGGTTGCTGGGCTGAACGGTGTAGATACTGGGCTGAAGGCTGTAGAGCGCGGGCTGAAAGCATCCGTGTTTGGGGGTGGGCTGAAGGCATTTGCGTTTGGCGGGGGGCTGAAGGCGTTTGCGGAAGAGCTGAAAGCGCTTGTCGGGCTGAATGCATTGGTCGATTGGCCAAAGTTGTTATTGAATTGAGAGCCAAAAGTCTTGGTTGATGTGCTGAACGTATTCATCTGGGGATTGAAAGTGTTTGGCTGGGATGCAAAGTCCTTGTTTGTCGCATTGGAGTCATTCGTCGGCAAGTTGTAGGTGTTCGACTGAGAACTAAACGTCTTGGCCGACGAGTTGTTAAAGGGGTTCAGTTGGCTGAAGTCGGCAGGCTGCTGTTGCTGCTGTTGCTGCTGAGTTCGATGAACCTGTGGCGGCGGTGATGGTGGTGGTGGGTTGCGGTTGGAAGAGGCAGCACGGCTGTTTCCATCGCCGAATCTTGCGTCTGGTGTATACAGTGGGATGCTAGAGGGCGCGCGGTTCAACACTGGCTTTGTACTTCGGGGCACTGGAGGACGATATGACTCCGGGGCACGAAAGAAGTTCGGCGTGGCCGGGCTGTAACCGGCGGAACCGGTGATTCTACTTGTGCCTGAAGGGTTTATGTTTGCTGTGCTGCTGTGCATGCTGCTGTTGCTGCTGCTGAAATGAGCCGTCGCCGGGCTTGCAATGGACGGGCTTGCCACCGAACTAGCTGTGGTCGTGGCCCTGTTACTGCTTGGCGGCGCGGCGCGAATACCCTCAAAGCGCGCAATCAAGTTGGACACACCGGCGGGGGTCGGGCTGATTTCATCGAGGTCCATTCCCTCGCTTTGTTGCTGCCGCTGCTGCTGTTGCTGCTGGTGCTGTTGCTGTTGCTGCGATGCATAGCCCATGGAAGAGCCCGGGTTGAAACGTGACTGTTGCGCACCGGGCGAGGTCCAGTCCATGGACGACGAATCGAAGTCCCTCCGAACGGGCTCTTGCTGCGGCGGACATGCTGAAGGGCCGCCAAAGTTCTGGGACGTACCAAACCTAGCATATGGTTGACCGGATGTGTTGAGAGTAAGGCCATGATGATGGTTGTTGGCACCGTAATCTGACCCGGAGGGGATACCGCGGGACTTGTCCCCAGAATGATTGAACATCTCGGCCGCGTCCGACGTCCCCCGATGGAGCAGAGGTACGGCCAGCTGGATAGATGTCAATACTCGAACGAGTCAAAGCTCCGCGGTGGGACAGGTGCCTCGTGTCGTCGTCGAGTACTATTCATCCAGAAAGCCCAGCACGTTGCCCCGGTGGCAAGCATCAATTGCCCTTCAGATGGAGGTGGGTGGGTGCCACTGGGCCTTCAAATGAAAGACGAGAGCGTAGGAGGAGACTGAGCAAAAGTGCCCATGATCGTCGCCACATAAAAGAGAAAGTGTGGTCACTCTGGCTGCCCGGTTAAAAATAGAGCGACAGAGAAAGCGTCATGGTCCAAGTCCAGTATGGGTAGCGGATGGGTTCAAAAAGATTAAAGACAAACTGGAGAACCCGATGGTTGGCACAGGTCAGTTCAGGTCAGGTCAGGTCAGGTCAGGTCAGGAACAAACAAGGTCGCGCTGGGATAGGACGGGAAGCAAGAGATGGACCGAACGGGCAAGACCTGGACCGAACGGGCAGTAGTAGTGTCTCGTGCAGGCCGCGGCAGAGAGAGAGAGAGAGAGAGAGGGAGAGATAGAGAGACAAAGATATGGGGGAGGGGGGATGGGGGGATGGGGGAGCCGAGCCGTTCCTACAAACCCGCCCCCTCGCTTATTCGTTCGTCCGTTGCTTCTGGTCCGCCTGGGTAGGTGAGAGGCAGCGGTAGTAGGGCTTCCGCTCTTTCAACGTAAGGAAGCCTACTTTCCGGTGTTGACCGGGTATTGGTCACGGCGGTCGCCAAGTTGCTCCGGGTGGTGAAAGCTGCAGGCAAAAGTTCCTTCGCGTAATTTCCTCAACAGGGAAAGCGAGCGTGGTGGCACAAGGGTAGAACAAGCCCGTTTCCCGTCCTCTCGGGGCTCTCTCTTTTTCTCAGTGATAAGGCCTCCTCACAGCTGCTAGCAAGAGAAACATAGGTAACTGGGCCCGTGGAGCTTCGCGATAGGAAGGGGGAATGGGAGGGAGGGGGGGTTAAGAAGAAGCGTTACATGGCCAATGGCTGTTCAGAGTTGTTAGGCTGTCCGGGCGTTTGCTAGACGAATGGGGGGGACCATTCACGACGGCTCCTGCTGCTCGGAGCGGGCGCTGACATGCAATTCGACCGAGAGAAACATGACGAGGGATTGAGGGGAGGGAAACCCTCGATGTCGGATGGGGGGGTTCCAGCTTCGGTCCGTATCGAAGCTGGGTGCAAGGCGGTTCGTCCCTTTGGTAAACCCTGTGGGTACGGATGCTGGCTGATACTGGTGTGTGCTCCCTCACGCCTCGCCCTATTGCTGCGCATGCAGCAGCAGCAGCAATACGGCAGTAGTGTATCTGTACAGTCAGGGTGCCTTTCGACTCCAGCCCCCGGGTCAGGGAAAGGCCCGGGAATTCATCCAATGTGCTCCGAACGTCGACATTTGGTGCTGGAAGCCTGTCGGCCTGTGGGAAAGCGGTTGACGGGTTGGCGAGCAATTCCAATTTTCAGGGTGGCTTGAGGGGCGGGGAACAGGCATCATGGTGCCACCACTGTTCTGGATTAAGAAGGTGAGAGAGTGCCCTCGACCGCCCAAAGACGCCAACGACCAGATCCTGACTCAGACCACCAATCACCATGCTTGGTTGGGAGTACCCTATCAGCTAGGCCCTCCCCCCTTTCGGAAAGGCCGCCGTGAGAGTCGTGCGAGCGCTGTCATCCAAAAACCAGAAAGCAATGGGGGTTTCCAACCGGGCTCGCGGCCGGACACCCATCCGACATGGTCCGCCAGCCAGCAACGTTTCGATGGTGAGGTTCAGAGGTGTCGCCATCCTCCGCAGGATGATGGAGGATGGGATGCCAGGCTTACTGTCAACCCTCGTTAGCCAAGCAACCAAGCCGGCCGTCTGGTAGGCAAAAGCTGGGGGAGGAGGTGCCACGGACGGAAGGCTAAGAAGGCTAACGCCTTAGAAGCTTGGTGCATGTTCCAACGGCCTTCCACCAAGCCAACTTGATGCCATCCGATAAGCCGGCTTTGGGCACGGCCAATGACCAAGGTTTGTCGCTGTCAAGAGATCCGTCCGAGCTGAGCCGCTAGAGTCTAACCCCATCAGGCACCCCTCAGTCGCTGGAAGAGTTGCGGTCGCGGAATCGTCCATCAAGCCACTTTCAATAGGCGGCGACGGGCGTGGGCAAGAACCGACGACTTTGCACGGGCTGACCGCAAGACAAAAGCGATCGCTCTCTAGGGACGCCACGTTGCTGGGTCGAACGCTGGCCATTCGGACGACAGGCCATGGGATTGGGCGGTTCGAGTGGACACTGCCGGCGCGGCGGTCAACATGGTTTCGGCCGGTTGCACTACAGGCCACATCCGCGCAGTGCCTGTCAAGGCCGAGGTGTGGCCAAAAAGCCGACTTTCATTGTTCCGAACAGTGGGTGGCCTTGCTCTTTTCCAGCTCCGGTACAGTTCGTAATCCAGGCTGTCAAACACACGCTCGGCCATTGTAGGCTAGTCGCAACGACCTTAACTAGCCCGTCGAGATAACGAAAGCATGTCAGTACCATGTAGTAGACCGAACGGCCAAGGTTCGGCCCAAACCGAGAATGCGTAGCTCGCACAGGACGCCCAAATGGATTTTGGAAACAGGTGCCGGTCAATCTTTACTTTCTTGGATTTTTCGACCCCAATATCCGCTCAGCCAAGGTTACCCCTGCGGAATATAGCCTAGGCACGATAACCAGCGGCGGATTCCTTGTCACCCAGAAATGAAGTTCGGTTGACGTCGAATTGCCTACCAACTTGAAAGACTAGTCTGCGGTGCGAGGTAACTGCAGTGGGTGATAACCGCCTCGGAAACAGGACACCGAGTGAGTGCGAAGGGGCTTTGACATCTGCTGGGCACCTAATCGAAATAAGCGTTCCATCTCGCGATGTTGGATCCTCGGGGCTTTGGGGTAAAGTGATGCAGCTCGGCGCGGGTTCGGAGGCACGAAGTGGTGCCTAAAGTCGTGCTCCAGCAAAGATGAACCTGGGAGTCGCCCATGTTTGGACCCGTCTTCCAGGGCACGCAAGATGAGTCGTTCCCGTCTGAACAGTAGCAACCCACTTCTCTCGGATAAGAATGGGTGTCATCCGAACCAGCGTAGAAAGACAGCTCCTCCAGTCCGGGATGCAACCATCTGCAACACCGTACAGCTGCGCTTCTGAGTTGTCGATGACATGCCTTTGGCCGATTCCAATGCACATGCCAGACTGCGAGTGTGACAGTCAGAGTGTGACAGCCATCAGTCGAAAACGGACAGCCAGTCATCCTTTCTAGGGATATCAAATGATGACAGCCGTTGCTGAAGGCTGAGAATGATATCTTTGCTGTGTCACGCTAAGTCAGAAGGTTTCCAACAGCGCGGCATCTTCCAAATGCTGGAACCCAGGTGGCCCTACCGATAAGGGGTGACAGAGTTTCACTATGTTTTCTTTGGGAAGGTAGAATAGGGTAGATACTTTGGTCAAGTACCCGTCGCTGCCAAAGAAAAGACCTGTGCTAGCCGAGTTGACGGTATGAGATGGGCACCCCAGCTTCACCGAGACTGCCAGTGACGTCGGAGGACATGTGGGAAAGGTTTATGGTCGGATGGATGCAGATAACACCCGGGCAATACTGAAGCCGCCGGGTTTCATGGCATCCTTTCTGGGCCAGCAGATGTGAGAGTTGGACCGTGCAAGCTGTCTCGCCTCCATGCTTGTTCTCCGCAGCAACAAAACATCACGCCTTCGCTTGCCGGATTGTCCGCCAGTGTACCCGTGGCCGACGACCATGCGCGGGGGTGATTGGCACTGCCGATCCTAGCCGTCGGGCGCGTGGTTTGGGACTCTGGCCCATATCTGGCCCATCTTTGGGCCATCTCTGGCTCCTTCTTGGTGTTACGAGTTGGCTGTGACTTGTCACCGTGAATACCTGAGACACGGTGTCAGCGATTCTCAGTTCGGAGGAATGCTAGCAGCGTCGTGTTGGGGGTCGATTGACTTGCGAAGTCTCGATGAATTTCTCTGGCTGTAGCCTTGGTTGGCGCAAGTGTATTCTGGCAATTATCATCGATTCGATGTACCTCCGGTCGAAGAACACGGCATTCTTTCCTGCATGTCTGTCTGCCTCGCGCCGTCTTCTATCCTGAGGATACACGGGGGTCGAGCAATCTCCGATCAGGATCTTACTCTGAGGACGAGGAACTATTGGTCAGAGGGCGTGTTGACGACAAAATCGGAATACTGCCGATGATGTATCATTGGCGTAAGACTCATCGAGTACGCCCGCGTGCAGATGCTGCACAAGGCTCATCCATTATCGGAGCCCCCATGGGAGTGGCGTCTTGACGAATGCCGCCCGCCCTTGTAAGACAGCTGGTAGAGCGTACAATGCATGTAACTGGCATGCATGTTGAGTTCGGGCTCCGAGAAGAGACTAGGCCGTTGGTTTGTTCGTGGGGGTGGGACATTGTGCTCGTTTACACCACGGACGAGGCATGGAGAAGGCATACCACGATGGTGGGAAAGACGGCAGGGGATCTTCGTCCATGGCCCAAGACGGGCCGAACGTTAAGGCGATAAGGTATTTTCCAATTTTCCAAATGGAAGGCGCAATGCAAATCTGGTTCAGGTAAGAAGGAAGGAAGGAAGGAAGGTCCGTGATCTCCGTCCGTTGCGTGAGCTTGGGAAGGAATGCCCTGAGTATTCCATGTTGTTCCTTCCCTCGTCCCCCTTACCTGGTGATGATGCCTCTTGGAGCCTGCCGTCTATGATTGGGAGCCAAATCTATCTACTTCTTGTCACTTCTTCTCACTTATTGTCACTTCTTATCACTTCTTGTCACTTATTGTCACTTGTACAGCTTGACGCACAAGTTCTTGCAGCAACAATGTCGACAGTCAACAGAGGGGATGGCCCAACACTTCAGAGTCGGCACCCTGTCTTGATCGCATTGCTACCGAATAATATCCATCATGTCTTACAAGGATGCGTCGTGGCGATACCCATATCATTGTCGCCGCCAGCCACGCAAAGACGCTACGCCTACTGCCCTACTACATGCACGTCAAGTCGCTTCCCATGCCACCAAACCAATACGGATTCGAAACCTCTTATGCCTTACTTGGAGAAACCGTCACGGATGTCAACAAACAGCATGTACCTATCCTTGGCCCACCACCGCGCCCGCTTTCCAAAGACGACCATGGGCAAGCTCAGGCCCATAATGAGGAGGCTGAGGACCCCGAGCGCGATGAAGCAGTTCTCCATGCCCGACTCGATCCAGTAGCTCGCCACGAACGTGAAGAGCATGGCAAGGGTGTTGTTGATGACGGCGACGCCCACCATACCCTCGAGCACCATGTCGCTATGGGGTAACTGTTAGCAAAAGAAAAGAAGGAGAAGAAAACACTTCTTCCATAGCGCTGAGTTGTCTTTCTCGACGAACAAAAGGGAGAACTCACGGGAAGGAGTCGGCGAGGTACGACAGGCTCAGATCTCCGGCGCAGCCGTACCCGAACCCGATGAAGCCCAGCCCGACGTACGGTAGAGGCCAGTCCCACCCGCGCGCGCTGCCGACGCCGAATATCCACATGCCCGCCGGGAACACCACGGCACACAGCGCCATCAGGTACAGCCGGAACTCGCTCTCCATCAAGCCCCTGTTGCGCTTCGTCATCCACAACATGAACCGGTCGCTGCCGTACCCGCCGTACACGCACCCCACCAGGCTCCCGATGAGCGTCGGCAGGTTCATGTTGCCCACCTGGGCGCCCGAGTAGTTCCACGGCTGTCCCGGCCAGAAGTCCTCCTGCACCGTCAGGTAGAACGTCAGGCAGATGTTCTGCAGGCCCCACTGCAGTCCCGCGTACCACACCGCCGGGAACGTGAAGATGCGGAGCGTGTGCCAGAGCCGGAAGACGTACTGCTTGAAGCCCGTGCCGCGCAGGTTATGCGCCGGGGTGATGACGCGGATGCGCTCCCAGTACGTCTTGCGGCGGGGGAAGGCCATGCGATCGCGCGCTGTGCCGAAGGCATCTGTCCTGGGGGTGGCGGCGGCTTCGCGTTCCTTGTCGACGGACTTTCCGCCCAAGGCGTTCACCGAGTTCTTCTCCTGGACCGGGATGGGAAACGAGTCTTTAATAGCGCAGCTCTCGCCGTTGCTGGAGAGGTAGTGGTCCCGGTTGAACTCGGTCTCTTCGAGGCCGAAGAAGATGAGGATCAGACTGACGCCGCAGATGAGGGCACCGAGGTAGCCGATCCACCTCCAGCCGAGGCTGGTGGCCACATGTGCACCGATAAGGGGTCTGTAATCCGTCAGCTTCCTGGATTCGACACGCAAACAAACACTGAGACTCACCCGAGATATGTTCCAATGGCGGTTGCAAAGGTGTAAAGACCAAACACACTGCCGGTCTGGTGCTCGAACCAGATATCGAGCAGAGACAGCTGCACCGTCGCCTCGCCGACCGATTCGGCGGCACCAACGAAAAGCTGGGACCACACAACGCCCGCGACGGTCGAGATGCGGGCGTACCAGACAAGGCCGGCGATGTTGACGATCATGGAGATGAGATAGCCCAGCCGGCGACCATACAGGTGGACCAGTGGGGAGCTCAACAGCGTCCAGTAGCCGATGGCGATGAAGAGCACGCCAGCGCCGGTGTTGAAGACGTCGTAGCTGATGCCGTACTCTCTGTTCACGCCCTCGGAGCCCGAGCTGGCGTTGTTGGACGTGGCGGCCGTGAGGCCGACGATGTACAGCACCAGGAACGAGTGCCAGACCTTGCGCGGCAGCGACCAGCGCAAGGGGTCGTCGGGCGACGCGGTAGGCTGTGGGACCAGGACAACATCGCCATGCTTGAGCAGCGAGGCGTCCCCCACGAGGTTGTTGCCGTACTCATCGTAGAGGCGCCGCGTGCCCGGGATGATGACGTCCTCTGCCCCGACGGCCGACGGGCGTGGCGTCGCCGCGGCGTTATGTGGAGCGGCTAAGTTGCTTATCGCGCGGGAGACCAATTTTTGCTTGTGCATGGCAGGCAACCTGGACGGATTTTGGACAGATTCTGGACAAAGACTTCTCTTCCTCTTCTATTTTTGTACAAGTCGACGCGTTCCAGCGACGTTACTGCTAGCAGAGGGAGAAAGCGGCATACGCTCCTCAAGCGATCGTCGCGAGTAAAAAGGGAAGAGATGTCTTTAACGTAACGTCACTCGCGGCCCCCGATTCGTGACTGAAAATCAACTAGCGGATAACGATAAACCATCTTATCTTTCGTCCCCTCCGCGCGTTGCTGGCCAGACTGTAACGGGCCTGCGGCGAACGTTATCGCTGAGGGGGCCAATTAGATGCGGTATCCAGAGATCGAGACGTTGCGAACGGTCGCTGCGAGGGTTCGTCGCCGAGCCATTTCCGACATGTCACAGGGGGGACTTCCCTTCTTTCGTCGACTGGTTTTCCTGTTGAAACGATCACCGACGGGGCGCCGAGCCAATTGTCTGACGAACACGTCGTTCCTCTTCGTTTTCCCTTTGTTTGAAAGATTGAAACAAAACAAAATTTCAATCCCCCCCTTGACAGATTTACCCAGCCAGTAAGACCTGTGCGTTAACGGTTTCCTGGTTTATCAGGTGCCGGGGCCGCACTCGGTGGGCTATATCGCGGGGGCACTCTTTGCATCTTGTGACGATGCTGGAATGTGGCGACCTCGCAATCGACATCTTTCGCATTCATCACAAACCTCCTGGCAGGTCCGTGTCGAAGAAATCAAGGACACGACGAGACGAGTGAACTTTCAGCGCTGGGACCCCTCCTCGACTCCTTCTTCTTCCTCACCTCCCCGTCGCCAGTGCTTCGTCTCCTCCCGGCCTGTCCGTCCAAAGGAGCGCGAAGACATGTCAGCCTGACTGTTCTTCGTGGCGTCCGGACGGGGCTGAGCCCCAACTCAGCCACCGCAAAGACGAGAGATGGCCGGACGGTTTGGGGGGTCGTTGGCGCTGGCTGCGGGACATTTGGGGAAGATGATGTACGTGGAAAGTTCTGAGCGGGACGAGCCTAAAGCCTATTCCGATGTCGAGAAGGAAATCCCCCCACGAGATGACAGAGCCGCCACAAAGTACCTGATAAGACCGAGTGAACAGAGGATGTCAGAAGACGAGAATGCAGGGCAGACCAATGCAGGGCGGATCCTGACGATGAGATGATGGCCCTCGACGAGGTGTGACGAGATGCCTCGGGCGGACCTGCTGACGGCCATGTTGGGTTGGCGCTGCCTGCGCGGATCGGCAAAGGCTTCCTTTTTGTTCGAGGGGACGGAGTCGTGTCGCACCAAATAGGCACCGGCAGAAGAGATCGGGGCTGGTCCCTTGGGGGGATTTCGCCCTGTACACTACCTACCTACCTAGGTACTGACTGCACTTACGTGGCCGTGCAGGCCCAGGCCTTATAAGGCGTCGCCCGCGGGATGATCATGTTTAGCGTTTCCTCGTTCCACAGGCTGGCG
>JASUDE010000715.1:0-19059 GCA_034509685.1 Colletotrichum cereale | reverse complement strand
GGATATCCTAGCTTATCATTGGATAGAGTATATGAAATCACAAGCCCTTATTGGCCGTACCCCGCATGGCGTCTTGCAGCAGTCAATGGGATAAAACGGCGGTTAGCTGCCATGGCATTTGCGATTTGGTCACAAACCGTGTCTCCGATATTTCATACCTTCACACTGTTATTTTGCAAAGGGTCAGTCAAAACGTTCTTGACACCGTCGTGTAAACCGACCTTTTGGATAGTGTGTGTCGGTAATTAATAAGTGTCTACTTCAGTTCTACTCCGTGGTCCTTGTGACGATGACTCTCTCGGAGTTTTATCTTAAGCTGATAAATATCTCATTACTACGACTTTTAGGCCAGTGCGTGTGAGGTCACACGAGAGGCTGAACAGTCACTTAGGATACATAGTAGAACGCAGGGTCTGAGCTCGTTCAAGACTTGCCTCGTGAAAGGACAATTGCTTCGGCTTATCTGGCACCATCAGGTTGTATTTCTGCTCCCTCAGCCTTGAAGTACCGCTCCGCTATAATCAACGCAAAGCATTTTAGTAATAGTCTAGATGTGGAAGCCTGAGATGCAAGCCTTCCGGTAGCGTGTCGCTACAAAAGATGCAACCGCTTCTCGTATCTGTCTTTCAGATCGTCGCGCTACGGGTTTACCCTGGTTTATTAGTCGGAAGTGGGCGTGCTAATATAACAGGGCTTTTAGATTGTATTTTATATCTTAGAATAGGTAAATAGCGCTTTTACCCTTGTCATAGAAGGTACGTAACGGCAGACTGGCCGTCAGCAGACTCATCTATAATGACAGCTTGGTCTGGGTTGCCATCAAAATCGGCGATGTGCTTCTGTAACTATTGCATGGCGTCTCTTTGGTCTTCGAGGCTGACGCCACTGTCATCAAACTCAAATCCGCCACCGCGTCATCGCAGCGAACGGGGCACCTATGAGGCTGTAAAGCCGATCCGTGTCGGCATAAAGCCGCGGGTTTACATCGGCCGGCAGCGTGCCAGCTTGTGAGGTAAACGCCTCGCTTTGTTCCTGCTGCTGAATGTCTTGCTGAACGTATGCTGCCGAGGGCCTGTGTCTAAACGTCCCGGATAAACATATAACCATATGTAGCAGGGAGTATGTTATCGGGACCAAAGCCTGCAGAACGTTGAATGAAATGGGCATATCAAATGCCTTAAATTTGATGATTCGAAAGATATTGCACACCCAAACTCTGGTCAGCGACCATTGTTCCACCACCCAGCATCTGGAGGGGCTTGTGACGCCTTGACCTCGGTGACAACACTTTTGCTCCTCCTCAGGGGATCAACCTGGTTCTGGACGAACTCATCCAGATACCGCGCGTTGAGTGCTGGCTTGTCCTGTCGAAGACTTGCCTCGCTGCCCACCCTCGACCTCCGCCCCTCCTCGGTCCCCACGTCATCGTCGAGCTCGTGGCTCTCCATTCTCCGGACCTCGCAGGTGACCTCGATTTCCTTGGTGACGAAGATGCCGGGGAACGCCTGCTTTATGACGGGCCAGAAAATGGGGATGCTGCTGGCCACCATGGCCAGATCGACTTCGACGCAGGCGAGGACGATGCTGACGGGTGCGTACCAGGGGAAATCAAGAGTCGGCCATGTGGCGCTGCGGTGCTGCAGAATGGTGATGAATCGGACTATGGAGACACAGTTGACTCTGCATTCGTCAATTTCTCTGGTCAGCCCAACGGTCATGTGAATTTGGGGGGGGGGGTCTTGAATGATTCGACGTACGCGACGCCCATGCTGAGGAGGGCAAGCAAACCCAGTCTGGACTTGAGTGGCACGCCGGGCTTGAAGTAGAGGGGCACCGGAATCGCCAACACTAGCATATCGAGTGCGATGTTGACTGCAGAGTGGCTTTCGTACGTGGCAGAAAAAACGTTGCCGTCGAGCGATCCATATCCCCAACGGCTCGCCGGAACCGACCAGTCCCAGTAGGCTCGTACTGGAACACAAGGTACCCAGCTCATAGCCGTGTAGGGCACGGCCCACATGGTCACAAGAACGAGGGCAAAGATGCAAGCGCGTCTGGTGAAGGATGGCTGGTCGTATATGCGGAGGTACTGGAAGATGAGAGAGATCTTGATGAAGGCCGTCGACATCTGATAAGAGGCGTTCGCTACGTAGAAAGTCTAATTCGGAAGGTGGTTGGGTTAGGAAAAAGGTTACGGGGACTTTGGCGACGGCCATGCCATGGATCAACATACCCTGAGATAGCTCTGAACTTCATACGCGGACAGAGTGTAGATGTGCCTGCCCATGCCGAACTTGGTTGCTATACAGACATGGTCAGCATCGTAGACGAGCCCGAGGACTGTCGAAAAAAGTACTTACCGATGCAGACTCCAACAGAACCCGTGGTTATTGATAGCTGCGAGCGGAATTAACATAAGACGATGCCCATCCTCTGCCTGTGTTCGAATAACGTACCAGGGACAATACAACAAAAAAGTCGTCCCATCCCAGAGACCGAATCACCTTGACACGCACATGCATCCGGAACGCGACGCATAGCCATGAGAGAACCTGGCGACCTCTTTGTCAGTATCCCCTGCTGTGTGCGTAGCTGTGTAACCATGGTAGACCAACCGCGAAGCTGATGACGACACCTAAAATTGTGCTCTGCCTGTTCACCAGCGGCTCTGGCTCATGTGAGTTGTCCGCTGTTCCAAACAGCCTGTGGATTGTGGCTCCGTCCATGGTTGTGGCTGCGGTACGAGAACCAGAAGTTTACGCTTGAAGCGAATGGAGAGAAGGCCTGATCAGCAGAGCCGAGATGTCGGAAAGTCGAACTAGAGAAGTACAAGGAATAAGACGAGCTCCATCCCTTCGTGAAAGGGACAATACGAATAGAACTACGGGGGTCATCCGGACGCCATTGCCACGGGGGGACCCGTCCCGTAGATATGGTAGTCGATGAAAACGGCGCAGACGAACAAAGGGCCCGGATGCGGTCGAACGCTGATAAGAACTGGGGGAAGATGGTAATCGGGTGGTAGGCACCGGGCTATACTCCACAGTCCAAACCATGCCCCTTTCTCTTCCGGCAAGGGAGCTCCCAGCCCAGTGTGCTGACAGGCAAGTGAAGGGGTGCCTCTCTGGGTGGGCGGCTGGCATGCTGACAAGCATCACGCTCGCTCAAGCCCTCCTCCCCCCCGGAGACTGGCCCCGATGCCGTGCTGATCCTTCTAAATGGTGTGGTCTTCCTTGACGAAGCCCGTGCGAATACAACGTCAACCCTCCACTGCGTGATCCAAAAGACATGCGTACACCCGTTTTCGCCCCAGGATTAGCAGACAAACGGATGACACTAGCAGGTCGGATTTCCTTTTTTCTTTGCATCATCTTGTTAGTACAACCACATTGTCACAATCCGATGCCTCGTTCTCCCAATGTCGTAACTAGTTCGCTATGAGGGGAGGGGTAATCCCCCCCCCCCCTGAGGGGGCGTTCGGCTTCAAAGGCGGGCGGGCAGAGTTTCTTTCTCGACAAGCCACAGGCAGGATTTTAGAGGTATGCGCCCGCCCAGTCACCTCATGACAGCCGGGGGAGGGAAAAGAAAAAAAAAAAAAAAAAAGACAGAGAGGGAGATTGCAACGTCACGATATCAAGAGTTGGAATTGTACCCCTACAGTCAGGTGCGCGGATGGGGCGATGACAGCCTGGGCATCCCGGTTCCTTGCCCGTTGGCGATAACCCGAGTCAGTGAGGGCACATTAACTGGGCCCCCATCGCGCGTTTCAGCGAGTTGGTGGCCTGGAAATCATTGCTCTCATTGGTGATTAGCTGACTGGATCAAGATCGTCCATCTACTTACTGTATCGCTGCTCGCATTGACAAAGGCTTTTGTCCTTACAATCGTCTCGAAGAAATAACATGAACTGTCACGCGGCCCCCCCCCTTCGAGAAAACGCCTGCGCTTTGACGACCTATATCCTAGCGAAAACCTTATACTTGTGATATCGTTTCGTTTACGGAGTACTGGATATACTATCCCCAAAAGTAGCGCGTAACTGGAGAACCTTCAATGAGAATAGTCCACACGCCTCTGGGGAGGGGTGCTGATTCAAGATTCGATGCAGGCTTTCTTGGACGGCCAGTTTGGTCTGTCTGGTGTGACGGCCCATCGCGTGGGGGGGAATAGAAGACTGCGTTCTGTGGCCAATGGAGCCAAACCCAGGCTATATTTTCTTGTATTAACCCCTCCCAAACACGAAGACAGTCTGCCGTGTCTGCCTTTCCAAATCACTGGATGCAACCGCCGTCCTCGCGAAAGCCATAGTTCCGCCCCGTCGGTAAGGATTAGAAACGAGATCCGAACTGGCAATCGTCATCTCCCACACCTCGTCCGGTTTGAAATAAATCAGCGTCGGAGCAAGTCGTGCGATTCAGATTGTGACAAGTGATATTCAGTGGGGTGATGGACTGGGGAAAATTTTCGTGGCGGTCTTGTTTGGCGTGCGTCACCGTCTGGTTTTCCCCTCTCAGTCACTGCGCAAGCTACACGAAGGAGAGGAGCTTAGCAGGTTCAAGGTAGGATCGTCCATGTGCAGACCCGGCATGGGGCTGGTTGGCCCAGGTCACGTAAACTACGGAGCTTGGCTTCCTCTGTCACCCATGCATATGGTGGAACACGTTGACCTTTTTACTGGTTTCGGATGGTTTTCAGGTGCTGAAGAAGCCTAGATCGAGGGTGAGGTATACTCCGATATCGATTCAAGGGTGCGATGCCGACCTTGGGCCTATCGTTCATGCCTTTATGGTTAAAGGCTTAGGTACCACCTGTTATGCCCGTGTGTGGCAGCAATCAAACAATCAAATCCAAAGCGTGGATGCTTCGTGCTTGTTAGTATGTTTCTTCACCGTTATCTGTGTTTTAGAAACTCAGCTTTGAATCGGAGAATCTCCCGCAAATATTTGATACTCTCCGAGCAGAAAACGCAAGTAAATTTAGCAGATAACATATTGTCCAAACCTACCGGCATGGGCTGATCGGGTAGTGCACGACTCGTCGGTGGAGAGCAGTAAATCTTGGATCAATGTTTGACTCGAGCCCTGTGGATATGTACGCTCAGTTGGAATCGACTTCCGCCGCCTATTTCTAGATCAATGTTGCAGCCAATCTTGATTGCTGCTTCCACCCAATGTCTTGATCGTGTGGTCACTTTTGAAAGGGAGGACGGAGCCGGGCCCGGGGAAGTAGAAACGGGAAAAGGGTACGCTTCCCAGAGGAGGTAAAATTAAACGTGAGACTACGAGGTCTTTGCGCCAGAGTCCGAGACCCCCTCCCCCCCCTCCAAAACAGGTCATATCCTGGTCCAGGTACTCAGTCCGACTAGCGGCCTGGTCTGAAGGACATGGTGAGCTTTGGCTTCGGCAGAGTCTCGACAGGTTGGTTCGCAGATGCCGCCCACCCTGCAAGCCGGCTTTAGATCATGGAACGTGTGTGATGGGCGATCATTGAGCATGACGAGTAATACCGTTGTGCCGTCTACTTGGGAAAACACACTAGTGGCGCATATTGGTCCACAAAAGCAATTAAAATCCGGTCTGCTGGCGCATGGGATTGCAATGGCTTGTTCTTCCCAGTGGAGCTGTGGTGTAACCTTGTCAAACAGACACAACTCCACAGGGGGAGGAGAGTCTGTTCCGATCGAAGACAGCGTATTGATGGGTAGTTAGTGTACGGATGTGTTCGAGATCGAAAGGTCTAGCCGCTCCATCCCATCGTCCCTTGAGAGACTAATGGAGGAGGGATCATCCACTTTGACTTTGCGATGAACGATGTTGACAGGAAGACAAAGACCAGGTCGGTGCCACAACACGAACAGTCCTCACTCTCTCTCTCTCTCTCTCTTTCTCCATAGCTAAAGTGGGTTTGGTCCTTTCTAATAGTAAGAATCTCAAACTCGATCGGTCCGCGTCAGCCCTCACACCCTCGTCGACGTCGTACTCAACCTACAGAATATGATTCGCTCTACCATTCCATCCTCCGACCATCCATCATCAGACGACGCAAGTTCCCGATGCATACGTAGTATGTTTCCCTGCCCGCTTTCCCCGGAGGCCCCGGCTCATGACTTGGGGACTGCCCACGGCAATCAACGACTTGTTCCCCCCCTGTTTACTACTACGCCAACTCCACGAGTAATGAGCCTCTCTCACCAACCCAGGCCAACCGGCCGTTGCCATTCTGCCATTAGACCCCCAAACCAACGCTTGCGGTGTGTCTGTCTTCCTCTGTCCATACAGGCAGCAGTGGCACCCGCCCGCGCACGCTCCCCTACCCCGCCCCCTGGGATCGTGAGATGATCATCCACTTCGCTCCCTGCACGCATGGAATCCCACGCGGTCCTAGCAGGAGGAATCCTTCCCCCTCCCCACCGGTGATGGGCCAACCTCGCCCACACCTGTTCGTCGTTTCTTCAAGCACGGCAGAACGGCACCTTTATCGAAAGCACCAGGCCAGGCGGGACAGGGCTGGTGTGACCACACGAGAGGGCCCTGGACGGTTCTGCGCAACCCTCCAACGTTCCCATGGTCCCACGGACTGGCCATCCAAAAGGTGAAAGGCTCCTCTGCTCCCCCCGTAAAGGGACTTTACCGGTGTCGCCGAATGCAAGCGGACGCGGACCTGTCACGGACACGTGCGACCCTTGCTCGTTCCCTTCACTGTGTACCTCGATAATACTGAGTAGCCCAGCACGACTCGACCACTCTCCAGGCCAAACGTCAAGAGGGTTGGGGGCCGAGACCAAGAGGGGAACCGCATCGCGGCCAAACATGGCATCCGGACTGCCTAGAGGGCTGGGTAGGACGCCTTGTGTCCGTCCACATGCTGTCTATCGTCATGGTCACTGCAGGAGACTAACCGGATTGACCTGTTATCCAGTCTTCCTCCAATAACACCAACTGTGCAGAAACGCCACCCTGCCATTGATGGAGGCTGGCTGTGCCCGTAGTTCGCTCTGTGCCTACTTGTTTTGTAGTGCATGTACCGCAGCAACGTAGACTGGCTTGCCTCTGTGATAGCGAGCGTCTGCTTAGCTCCGGCGGCGCCAACATAATGTCCCCTCCAAGCCTCGTCTTTCGGTCGTAAAACCCATGAGTGCTCGAACCATCGCGATCAAGACCCCCCAGGTTCGAGGATGAGCAGCTCGCCGTCGCCACCAGCAGCGCCGTCGCCGTATGAACGGCCGCTCGATGCGGCACGCTCCGAGATCCGGCTCCTCGAGCTGCTCTCGCCGGACGACGATCCGGGCCCGGTCCGCTGCCGCCTCCGCACGGTCTCCCTCGCCGACGACCCGCCGGCGTTCTGCGCGCTCTCGTACGTCTGGAGAGACCCGCGGGTGACGACCGAGGTGCTCGTCGAACGCGGGGCGCGCCCGGCGGACGGCTCGGGGCTCGGGCACGTCGTCTTCCACGCGACGGTCAACCTCGAGGCGGCCTTGCGGCACGTCCGCAGCCGGTGGGCGGCGCACAGGGACGTGTCTGCCGATGGACGGTCGGGGTTCCTGTTGTGGACCGACGCCGTGTGCATCAACCAGGCCGACACGGGGGAGCGGTCGCGGCGGGTAGAGATGATGCGTCGGATCTTCAGCTCCGCCGACCTCGTGCTCGCCTGGCTCGGCCCGCGGGACCTGTCGCTTGCCTTCGGGGCGCTCGAGACCATCGCGTCCGAGCGGGAGTCGAGTCCCGTCGTGGAGGACTTCCTCGGGCTCCGGTGGCTCCGGTCCCACCCCGACCTGTGCGAGGAGACGGACACGTGGCGGCAGATCCTGGCGTTCCTGAGGCTCCCGTACTGGACGAGGATCTGGGTCTTCCAGGAGATGGCGCTCGCGCGCGAGCTCGTCTTCGTCGCGCCGGGCCGATCGATCCCGTTCCGGCGGGCGTGGGACGCGGCGTGGAACATGGTGCACGTCAGGCTGTCCCTCCGGGGATCCGCCGCGAGGGGGTCCGCGGCCGGACGACGGCCCGAGTGGCTCTCGCGGTTCTCCTGGCGGTGCCTGACGGGCGACGAGCCGGCGTGGGACGACTTCGTGTACGCCTCCTGGGCCGTCTACGGCGACGGCGACGACCGGGCCGGGGGCAGCACGCGGTGGGCGCACTGGGAGGCGGTGCTCCTGTACAGCATGAAACTCTACGCCACGGACCCCAAGGACCACGTATACGGCCTCCTGGGGGTCTGCCATCTCGACATCAGGCCCGACTACACCGAGGCCACGAGCCTGGGCACCGTGTATCGGGACTTCGTCGCCCTCTGGCTCGCAGACCCGCGCACCGACTACGCGCGCCACAAGCCGCTGACGTTCCTCTGCTGCGCCGGATCCGGCCTCGGGAGCCACGCGCCCACGCTGCCGAGCTGGGTTCCCAACTTCCACGCGGCCAAGCATGAATATAAGCTGACCCGGTCTGGCATCAATGGCCGCGCCGACAAGGACGTCTTTGTCCCCGGCCGTACTACAGCTGCCGGACAAGAGGGTTCTCACATCGTCGTAGACGGGCCCACGCTGGCCGTCACCGGTCTCGTTCTAGAGCCCGTGGTGTCCGTCCACGAGAGCCCCCTCGGCGTCGCGAGGGCCCAGGGATTACTGCTTCCTTACCTGCTGGACTACTCGGCACGCCATGCTACATACGCCTCGGGCGGTAGCACCGTCATGGAGGCCTTTCTCCAGCTCGTCTTCCACCGGGGAGAAGCGAACAAGGGTTCCGGTCGCGGATCCGAGCTGGTTCGCAGATTGCTATGCGACATGACGGCCTCCGCGACGAAACTCGTCTACGCCCGGGAGCCGGACATGGTCGTCCTGCGCAGGGCCGGCAGGCTCATGGCGCGGCTGGGAGACGAAGACTTCGCGGCGGCGGCGGCGGCGATCACCGACGCGGCCAGGGAAGACGTCGCCGCGGAGGCCAAGCTCGGCCTTGGCGGGGCGTATGCCCTGATCCGGCACTGGCGCCTCTTCGAGACGAGGAGCGGGTACCTGGGCATCGCGCCCGGCGGAGTGCGGCCGGGCGACGAGGTGTGCGTCCTGCGGGACTGCTACGCGCCCGTCGTCCTCCGAAGAACGGGGCCGCAGTCACGCTCGGGAGAAGCGCCACGGTTCACACACGTGGGAGCCGTCGTCGTGGCCGGCTTGATGGACGGCGAGGCCGGCGAGTTCGTACGGGACGGGAGGGCGACCCCGGAGACGCTGGTGCTCGTCTGAGGGGCCGAAGCCAGTCGACGAGGTAACCGGGTTCTTCTGTCATGTAGGCGGGTGGAAGAAAGTCTTTTTTTTGGTTCGTCACTTATGCATGAGAAAGACGCAAGCGGTCCATGTTCAACGAAGCGTCTCAGAACCCCGTAAAGCCTGAACGGACTCGAGCAGTTGTTACCGGCGTCTTCTATGGATCGAGATGGATTCGTGCGGTCTCGTCCACCGGCAGGGTTCCATCAGACGTCTTCCCATGCCCACCCTCGCCCGACCCATGATCCTTGAATATTGGTGTGAATCGCTCCCCGTATCGACTCGGCACCACAGCCTCTCGCATTTCCCGGGCCCCGTTCATAGTCCACCCGAAGGGGCCCTTGGGCAACCCTCTGAATGTGATAGTGCCGGCATCCATTTATAGATGCTCCTTCTACAGAGAGCCCGGCTCACAGAAACGATATCCGTCTCCTCTTCATTCATCCGAGAAGGGAGAAGGGGGTTGTATAGCATATATATAGTATAGTGAATAGATTTAGTATTTCATTACTCGCTTCGATATGCCCTTTTAGATCCAGGCAGGCTATCGTGGTAGCCAAAAAGCAGGTAGATTTCCCGTACCCAAACCCGTGTTCCCCCCTGAGCCAAAAGAGGTCAACCCATAAACGCCCCTATTCCCCGGAACCCCAAAGTAACTTTTGACAGCTTAGGTTATACAAAAGAAAACAACAAGACAAGAATGAGAGACTGTAAAGAAAAAGAAACGCCGATAAGACGGAAAGCTCCCTACGGGCTTACTTAATTAATCTCCCCCGTGATGTAGCCGACCTGCCGCCGGCCGTTGACGCCGGCGCCGGCGAGCTGGCCGGCGAGGCGGGTCTGGCCGTCGACGAGGCGCCTCTGCTCGGCCAGGCGGGCGCGGAAGCGGTCCTCCTGGTCGCGGTCCATGCGGTCGACGTCCTCGCGCTCGGCGACGCGGATGGCGCTCAGGGCCCTGGCGTGGTCGACCTTCTCGGTGGCCAGCTGCTTCTCCCACTCGAGCAGCATGGTGCGGCGGGCGAGGGTGAGGTCCGACTCGGCCAGCTCGACGGCGCGGGCGCGCGAGATGGTGGCCTCGGTCAGGGCGACCTGGTGCTCGAGGTCGGCGTCCCGCTCGTCGCGCTTCCGGCGCATCGCCGCCGAGAAGTGGTCCTCCTCGACGCGGGCCCGCTCGCCCAGCGCCGCGAGCTCGTCCTGCCGCACCCGCCGCCGGCGCGAGTCCTCGAGCTCCGCCTGCGCCGACCAGATCTGCGCCTGCACCGTCGCGAGCTCCTGGTTGCGCGCGATCGAGAGCGCGTGGTCCTCCTGCTCGAGCGTGATGCGGTCGAGCCGCGCCCGCCGCGTGCGCTCCTGCATCTCGACGTCCTCGGGCATGCCGACGGCGCCCTCGGGCTGCGGGCCCATGTTGGCGTAGTAGACGTCCTCGGCCCGGTTGGCCCGGAGGAGCTTGAGGAGGGCCTCCTTGTGGTCTGACGACGACGCCGGCAGCACGTGCTGGACGTACATGGTGGGCGAGTACGTCATCTTGCCGTCGGAAAAGTGGTTGAACTTCTTGTTGATGTGCTTCCACATGCCCGCCTTGAGGAGGGTCCGGCTCGTGGCCACGGGGTCGCCCGACTCGAGCGCGAGGAGGAGGATCGACTTGCCCTCGGACCGCAGCGTGATGTCGGAGCCGGCCTCGATGAGGAAGTTGACGGTGCGCTCCATCAGCTTCTGGCGCGCCGCCGTGAGCTCGCCCGAGTCGGAGCAGTGCCGGCAGAGCTCGCCGAGCGCGCTCCGGCCGCCGTGGAGGGTGCTGGGGAAGTCGGGCTCGTGGCCGTACTGCACCAGCACCTGGCAGGCCGGCAGGTTGAGCTCGCGCGCCGCGTTGTGGAGGGACCCGTCGTTGCGCGAGGCCCCCGCGGCCAGGAGGTTCGACATCATCTTGATGGCCGTCTCGCCGCCCGCCTCGGTCGACAGCGTCAGCGGCGTGTTGCCCCCGGCGTCGCACACGTCCACCTCGGCGCCCTCCAGCAGCAGCATCTTGACCACGTCCGGCCGCCGGTTCCGGATCGCCACCATCAGCGGCGTGGTCCGCGTCACCCGCGACTCGAAGTTGACCTTGGCCCCCGTCTCGATGAGCATCTGGATGATGCCGCTGCTGACCTTCTTCTGCGGCTGCAGCAACGCCCACATCATGAGCGTGATGGGCTCCTCCTCCCCCTCGGAGTCCTCCTCCGCCGCGACCCTGTACGGCATCATCTGGTCGTAGTAGTACCCGGCGTCCAGGAGCGCCTTGGTGATGCGGATCGACCGCGGGTGCTGGCCCAGCGCGAGGAACAGCAGGGGCATCGACCCGGGCGGCGTGTACATGACGTCCAGCCTGTTCTCGCCGTCGGCGTATTCGGTGAACATGGTGATGAGCTCGAGCGCGTCGTCCTCCGGGGCCGGGTTGTCAAAGATGCGGTAAAAGGAGCGCGACAGCGACTCCGTGTTGGGCTTCTTGTCCAGCAGCCGCCGGACGAGGAAGGCGTTGCAGGCGGCGGCGGCCGACTGCAGCAGCTTGCCGTCGGCGTAGTTGACGTCGACCTTGTGGTCGAGGAGGACGTCGACGAAGCCGTTGGCCAGCGCGAGGCTGTCGGGGTCGCTCTCGGTGAGCGGGAGGTCGACGACCTGCGTGAGGACGGAGCTGAGGCCGTCGCCGTGGGCGCCCTTTTGCAGGAAGCTGTGCAGGATGCTGAAGCCGGCCTCGGTGAACCACGAATCCGTGTTCTCCCTGGTGAAGCCCTCCCGGATGGCCAGGTTGAGGTCGGCCGACAGGATCTTGGACTCGAGCATGAGGGCGAGCGGCTTCACGAGCGCCCTCCTCGTCGCGTCGACGAGCGTCTGGCAGTCGTTGGCGATGGGCGAGGCGCCGTACCGGAGCAGCTGCCTGATGATCTTGAGGTCGACCTCGTCCTCGTTGACAGCGTTGTTTAGCACGACGTGGAGGTCGTCCGACACCGGCAGGCCGGCCCGGAACAGCATGTCGATGGCCGACGACCGTGTCTCGCGGCTGAGCTTCCACGCGGCCCGCAGGGCCCGGTTGAGCGTCGCGTGCGTCGGCTTGGGTGGCTTCTTCTTGTTGTTGTTGTTGTTGTTGTTGTTGTTCGTCCCGACGCTCCTGAACGAGGCGACCGACGGTTTGCTCGCCAGGTGCTGAGGGCCGCCGCCGCCGTCGGCGAGGCCCAGCATCATCTCCAGACTGCTCAGATAGGCGCTCCGGGTGGCGGCCCAGACGGCCTCGCCCTTGTTGTAGTTGGGGTCGGCGCCGGCCTCGAGCAGGATCCTGACCAGGGCGTCGCCCTCCTCGCCGAACCGGACCGACGATGCGAGCTGCGCGTCGAGGGCCTCGCCGTCGACGCCGAAGACCAGGAGCGGCTCCAGGATGGCGGCTCGCGTCTTCAGGTTGCCGACCTCGGTGGCGGCCTGGAACCCCCTCTCGATGGTCGACTTCTTGGGCGTCGTTGTGCCGCCGAGGAGCATGTTGAGGACGTCGGCCGCGCCCGAACGGCACGCCTCCACGATGGCCTCCTCGTCGATCTGCGCGCCGTTGCTCACCAGGAGGCTGCCCAGGACCAGGTCGCCGTCAGCGGCCGCGGCGAGGAGGGCGTCGGAGAGGACGGACCCCGACGCGCCGTGGTGCAGCAGGACCTCGCAGATGGCCGCCCTCGCCTCCCTGTTGGACAGCAGGGCCGCCTCGGCGAAGGCGTCGTTGAGCACGGGGAGCGGGTGCTTCTGCTGCAGAACCAGCTCGACGATGTCGGGCCGCTCCTTCTTGACCGCCGAAACCAGGGCCTCGCCGTCGCTCGTGTTGGCCTTGATCGACAGCGTGCGGAGCAAGGGGATGTCGTTGGTGTACGTGTTGATGGCGAAGCCCAGGGCGCGGTTGACCTCGGCGCTCGGGGCGCCGGCGTCGAGCAGCTTCTGGGAGAAGTCGAGGCGGTCCATCGGGTCGGCGATGCGTAGGGCGTGCGGGAGGGCGGAGGCGAGCGAGGCCGGGCTCGGGCCGGGGCGGGCGGCGAAGAGGAGGTCGGTGATCTGCGTGTCGCTGGCAGCCACGGCGTGGCATAGGGCGGCGGCGTTGTGCGAGTTGACGTCGGCGCCCGCCCCGAGGAGCATCTTGACGATGGACAGCTGCCGGTGCTCGGGCAGCGTCTGGAGGAGGGCGTGGACCTCCTTGACGAGCACGTCGTTGAACGGCGCCTTGGTCGTGGCCTTTTGCAGGAGGATCTCGAGCTTCTCCGCCTTGGTGTCCGAGAAGACGAGCTGCCCGAACTCGTTGATGGCCCGGTGGAGCGTGGCGGCCGTGGGTTTGCCGTGCGTCAACAAGGTGTGTAGGACCGGAGGATCGTGATTGTGTATTGCTGTAGTAGTAGAAGTTTAGTTTTAGCCCTCAAGACCATCATACCTCGGGCGTTGGGCGCACACAAAGAAAGCTGAAAAGCAAGGCTTCACTTACCGGATGCCATGGCGATGCCGTTGTCGACGTTGACATCGGCTTTGCCCTGCACCAGCAGCACTTGCAGGAGCTTCAAGTCTGCCGGCCGGTAGTTCAAGGCGCTGAGCATGGCCTGGGAGACCTTGGCCGGGTCGAGATCCGGCACCGAGGCCAGCAGCATGGTGGCCATGTCCAGCCTCGCCTTGGCGTCCTGCGTCGCGATGATCCGGGGCAACACGCCGGCGGCGGTGTGCGGCGTGACGTTCTTCCTCAGCAGCGCGCTCAGCAGCCTCACGTCCTTTTGTGCGACGGCCGCGACCAGCGCCGAGCCCTCGTTGGTGTTGATGTCGGTGTTGTACTTGAGGAACAGGCCGATGAGGTTCTCGTCCCGGTGCGGCGGCTCCTCGTCGATGGCCTCCTGCAGCGCGTCGTGGACGATGGGGCCGGCCAGGCCGCTCGTGAGGAAGCACTCCACCATGCGGTACCTGTTGTTGCGCGACAGCGTCTTGGTGAGGGGGAAGATCTGGGCCAGGGTCTCGCTCGAGGGCTTGCTCGCCAGCATCTCCTTGGTCATGGCCGCGTCGCTCCTCATGACGGCGATCTGCAGGGCCAGCCCGCCCTTGTGGTCGACCGAGGCCGTCTTGTGGCTGTCAAAGACCATGGACCTCGGCCCCTTTTTCACGTCGTGTTCCGACATCGGCCGGCCCCCGGGAAACGCCGGCGTGAGGAGCAGCTTGGCCGAGTCCAGGTCGCCCGCCTCGGCCGCCTCGATGAGCATGTCGTGCAGCGCCGTCCCGTTGGCCCCTCTCCGCAGCAGCAGATCGAGCAACAACCGTCGGCTCTCGACGGCCATGTTTTTCGGTATCAGCTCGACGCACTCGGAGGCGTGTGCAGCGCCGAGCTCCGAGTTGCCGGTGAGGATCGTGTAGGCGACGTCTACCCGGCCGTTCTGGATGGCGGTCCGGACGGCCGTGGCGTCCTGGTACTCGATGGAGACGCCGTACCGGACCAGGAGGGCGATCATGTCCTGGAACTCGGCGGCGGCGGCGTGGATCAGGGCCATGGCGGGCGCGTCGCCGTCGGTGCCGGCGCAGAGCAGCAGCTCGGCGACGGCGAGCTTGTCTCTGGGGTTCATGGAAGGGTGGTCCAGCAGCTGGGAGAAGGCCTCGTCCAAGCCCGGGCGCTTGGGCGGGTGGTTGCCCATGACGATGGCGAGGGCGATGTCGTGACGGCCCTGTCCGATGGCGATCTTGAGCGCCTCGGCCTGGTTGTAGTCGCCGTCGGCGTCGGACCGGGTGAGCTGGACGACGGTGTCGAGGCAGCCGGCCTTGGCGGCCTCGATCATGCACTGCGATAGCCAGGTGGCGGGCGGGCGGCCGCCGGAGCGCAGGACCATGGCGACCAGCTCGGCGCGGCCGCCGGCGGCGCAGGCGGAGCGGAAGGCGTCTTGGGCGTCGGGGCTGTGGGCGACGCTGGCGCCGTAGCGGAGGAGGAGCTCGACGGCCTCGACGTTTTCCGAGGCCATGGCCAGGGGCAACGAGGCGTCGAGGGCCAAGGTGTCGGCGTGAGGGAGCAGGACCCTGACCATGTCGATGTGGGCGTTGTGGATGGCGTGCTGCAGCAGCTTGCTGCGCTCGCCGAAGCTGTCGAGGCTCTTGCGGCGGAGCAGGATGCTGCTGGTCGTCTTGGCCTTTTGGGCCATGTTGACGTCGCCGCCGGACGAGACGAGCATCTCGACGAGGGCCTCGGCGACGCCGGGGGAGCCGCGGTCGGCGACGTGCTTGTCGAGGGCGTCGAAGACGAGCTTGTAGTCCCACGTCTTCTTCTTGGAGGTGAAGGCGCGGCGCAGGTTGGTGGTGGAGTCGGTGCGGCCGTGGGAGATCTGCTGCTTGCGCTTCAGCAGCAGCTCCTCGGCCTTTGCGTCGTCGTCGGCGGACCGGAAGCTGGGAGGGCTCGACGGCCGGGTCAGTGGCGTCGGGGACGGCGGGGGCTCGAGGCCCCATTCCTCGGCGAACCGGATGATGCGCCGCTGGCGGTCATCCTCGGTCGGCGGGGTCGGCATCGGGGAGCCGGGGGGTGAGGAAAGGAAGGGAGACAGCTTGGGCGATGTGAGGGCGGCTTCGAGGTGCCCGTTATGAAGCCTGAAGCCAAGGGGGGGAAGGGGTGGAGTGAGAGTGAGTGTGAGGATGAGAGTGAGGATGAGAGTGAGAGTGAGAGTGAGAGTGAGAGTGAGCGACCGGCAAGCAGCCTCGCGAGATGAGGTCAAGCACGGTGGTGCGAGGCAAGGCTAGGTTAGGCCAAGCGAGAGAGAGAGAGAGAGAGAGAGTCAGAGGAAAAGAGGAGACGTGCGGCGCAAAGTTTCGTTTTCGTCTGAAGCTTGTTGTTGCACTCCCAACGGCAGACGGACAGCGGATAAGACGGCCCAAGGCCCGGCTGCGACGGTAATGGGGGGAATGGCATGAACCGTAGGGGGATGAGAACAAGCATCCAGGATCGACGCCGTTCACGGCAAGATGACGGGAAGGAAAACCGCGGTTCGAATCCCAACGAACAGGGAGTGGGAAGACAGGACAGAGAGGATGGGATCGCGCGTCGTTGGTTTCGATGGTTGGGCGTCGGGATCGCTCGGGCGAAGAAGCTTCCGCCAGGTTCGCGGGGGCGTTCGGGCCCAAACGACACACAGCCGAGCTGGTCTGGTTTAGAGATTTAGAAAAACAAAATAGACAAGGGAGAAAAAAAAAGGCCAGACGAAACGCGGGATGGGAAAACCAGTCGCACAGTTCCTCGGCAAGGGGGGGGGGGGGGTTAAAAGCAGCCGCCGTAGCTACGCGGTAAAGAGAGAGGAAACGAAAGCACAACGGGCAGCGATCGACTCGTGAGCAAGAAAAAAGACCAGGAGATGAGTCGAATCAAGTCAAGTCGGCGCAGGAAAGACGTGTAAGGCTAGGTAGCAAAGGGGGATTTGGTGGTGGTGGTCGTGAATTGTTCTGGGTTATCCCGACGGCCTCGAGTGCTGTGGCGACAATGCGTAGCGTTTCATCAGGGTGGAGCAGCAGGGCGGTTTTCGTCCGTTTGACCCTGTCCTGTTTCTGTTCCTATCTTGTCCTCCTTTGCCTGTGGTCCCTTTTCACGATACGATGTCTCGACAGGGGGGTTCCGGGCTCGCGGGTACAGACAGCGTACCTAGTTTGGCGGCTCGGAAGGGGAGGGCGGGGTCTTCAGGTCGGACGGTTGGGCGGGCCGTGGCCGTGAGGAGGAACCAGATAGAAAAGAGAGAGCGATCAGGGTAGTTCCTCTCGGTGTTGTTCTTGAAGAGAGACCGTCTGATATCAGTTACTACCGTAGGGGGGGAGCGGGTATGTACAGCGAGTAGCGTCGCTTTGCGTTGCGTTGCGTTGTACTCGTAATTGCGGTGAGGAAAAAGCTTGAGATGAGGGTCACATCTGTGTTCCCTCGGAAGTGGAGAATGATCAACGACGTCGAGGACAACCGGAACAGCTGCCGTAGTGTATAGTATGTAGTCTGCAGGGTTCGGAAGGGGCAGACGAGGAGGAAGAGCTGCGCGTACTGCGTAGCAATCAACCAACGGTGAGCCGAGAAGCCGATGAAGAGTGACGGCCGTGGCAGGGCATGCGATGTGTACGAGGCAGTGTACGCGGACACCAACGCCGATCCTTGGCGCCCCCAACCTCTACTACTACGTATGTAATGCCTCTACGGTGTAATGTTGAAGGGGAACCCAAGGAAGAGTTTCCGGCGATCCGTGGTTGAAGATTTACTGCAAAGAGTGTCCGAATGCCACCAAGAACTTAATCGCCTCGGTGAGACAAGCAGACCGACCATGCTTGCTCGGGATTCCACCTACCAGGGTAGGACAGACAGATAGACAAGCAAGGCCTTGGTAGTATTTGTACTCTGTAAATCATGTATGCTCCATTGCCCCCCCCCCCAGTACAAGTATTGTTCCGAGTGACGTGCCGAGGCCGCCCGGGAAAGTTTCCATGGGGAGGGGAGCACCTGATAGGGCCCGAAGATCGCCCACCCAGCTTATCGAGTTCCGGGGAACGACGAGGACCAGCCGTCGACGTTTCTTGGACCGGCCGGCCGGCCAACCGATCGATGAATGGCGGACGAGTGTGCTGGCTGCTCTGCTACGTAGTAGTAGTAAGGAAGAGAGACATGACGGCAGATACGCTTTTGCGACGCCAAACCCCTGACCCTGACCCGGACCCCTGGGAGAAACGGCCTCCAAGGGAAGGGAAAGAGAGTTGGGTACGGAGTATACGTAGTCTAGATATCCGTACATACTCGTCCTGTGTTTAGACACTCGACAGCTGCGAGATGTTATCTGTACAATACGCCTCTCCCGCATACCCTTTTCTTTCCTCCCTCTGGCTCGGGTCCGATGCACGCGGACGGGTTCGAGGAAGCGGACCAAACTGCTTCCATCGATCGACCTTCTTCCCCCCCCTTCGAGGGGCGTCGTCGGCATTCTTACGCGGCCACCGCAGGGGGGGAGGGCTCCCCCCCCTCGACCGAAACACTCCCGCTCCCACGGGGAAACCAAACGCACTACTGTGTATGTATAGAGCGCACGGCGCACACGCGAAACGCCGCGCCATCGGGCAGAGCGCATGGCCGCGGACGACGCGCCAAGACGGCTGAGCCTCCATTGCGGACGCCATTGCAGACGCCATTGATGGGAGGCGGAGGGGCAGCCAGCCCTACTGCGTGCGCTACCAAGTAACCAAAGGAGTCCTCGGTAAGCGGGCCATTATGGTATATATATACACGAAGGACTCGGAGAGATAACAAAGGACCAACGAAACAAAGTAGTACTCCGTAGGATCGTAGGACGTCTACCAATGGGCAGTGTGCCATGCGCTTCGCGGGAAGTAACTCCAAGCCTTCCTGGCGATCATCCGGCACGACATCGCTGCGCGCCGCTCGGCGACTGACTAGCTTTCCGACGCTGTCGATGGCTGGGGGGAGGGAACATGCTGGTTCCCCTCACTACGGCAACCTTCTCTGCCCTTCCCCCGTACCCGTGGACGCAACGCAACGCCAGAAACCCGCTTTGTCCAACTCGACAACTTGGCATAACTTGGTAACGTCGGTGATGGGGAGGAGGGGGGAGCCTTAGGAGGTCCGAGTCTTTTTATATTCTGTCTCTGCTCGGTCACCAGAAGACGTGAGACGTGCCGCCCGCCGCGACCATCGGTTCGTGTCAAACTGAGCGGAGGGGGTGACACTTACATATAAATATATTGTTACACCCGGCTGATCGTTATCGGATTTTGACATAGTGTTTTTTTCCAGTTTTGGGGGGGGGGGGGGGGGGGGTTGCAAG
>JASUDE010000714.1:947-19101 GCA_034509685.1 Colletotrichum cereale | reverse complement strand
CTATAGTTACTTTTAGATAATAATAGTATATTTCTTTATATAGTTACTTTTTTAAAATTATATACTTAATTATTTGTATTTTTGTATTTGAAATATAAATACAAATACATGTATTTGTATTTAAAATACAAATACATGTATTTTAGAAATATAAAAATAAAATATAAATACGTATTTGTATTTGTATTTGTATTTTATATTTTATATTTGTATTTTGTATTTGTATTGTATTTTGTATTTTTTCTTAATACACTGGGTATTAGTATAGTATCTCTTTATAACTAAAGAGCTATAGTTAGCCTTATTAGCTTTATTATTCTTATTATCCTTATTATTTTAGCTAGGTTAGTTAACTTACGTAATACGCTTACTAAAGGAAAGTAACTTATAGTAGGGGTAAGTAACTAAGGCTTAGGGTAAGGGGGGGTAATAGGGTTAAAAACCTTATTATCTTTAGGGGATAAGGAGTAGCTAAAGATAGTAAGAGGCTATCTTATAAGTTAGTAACTAATTAGTAGGTATATATATATATACGCGTATAGGCCTATATAGGGATTAGTTTACTTATAGCTATTATAAATTATCTAATTTCTATAATTAATAACTAGTAATTAGTAAAAAGATAATAAAAGTAAAAGGAAAGCGTAGTTATATATAGAATAAATACTTATAATATTAATAAAAAGGTTAGTAAGGAAAAAAAGAAGAATAAATAATAAGCCTACTAGCCTATAGGATTATTTAGTAGGTAATTTCTTAAGATATAGTATATAACTATAGAGAGCTAGTAAAGCCTTATAGTATAAGAGAGAAGTATATATTATAAGCTATACTATAATAAGTATAGCTAGGCTAGTACTTACTATAACCTACTATTACTTATAACTAGCTAAGAGAGGTATATATATATAATATATATAAGATAAAAGCCTATATAAACTATACGTTATTTATACTTCTTACTTTCTCTCTCTAGCTTAAATAAATTATATTAAGTTACTATACGTCTATTATAAGGTAATACTAGCCTATTATAATTAGTAACGTTAAAGAAATTTACTAAATTACTATAAGTAATAGTATTTAGTATATTCTTACTAATTACCTAAGTAGTCTTTTTACCTTAGTTTAAAGTAATTTATACTACCTTTATGCCTTTCTTAATAGTTATTAGTTTTACTATATTATTATATACTAATATAACTTTTAGGGTTTTTAAATTAGTAATAGTATTAAAGATATATATATATTTAGAGTATATATAGTATAGTTACTACTTCTTATTCTCTATAGATCTCTCTAGGAGGTTAATAAAGTTTATAGGGAGATACTTAAGTTCTTTTAGCTTAATAGTTACTATAAACTAAGAAGTAATCTATTATAACACTAGGTAGTAGTATTTAACTATAGTAGGGATTATTATATTATAGAAAGATTAAAGTTTTACCTACTTCTTATTAAAATCTACTACTATACTATAGTTATTATAAAATAGCGTTTCTAAAAGTAATTAGGCTAAAAGTTTCTTTATAACTCTAGCTATTATTATAGTATAAACCTTTACTTCTATACTTTTTACTATACTAATTATATATATATTAAAAGTAACGTTTTCTAAAAGTATAAAAGATAACCTAACTACGCTTACTTTTTATAGCTTTATAAGTAAAAGTCTTAGGTTCTTAGTAAACTTCTTTACCTATTCTTACTTTACTAAAATAACTAATACTTCTATATTAATATAAATAGAGTAGTCTTTTAAATTCTTATTAGTATATACCTTAATCTAAAGATAAGTACGCTTATAGTATTTATATTTCTTATTAGGTTTAATAACTACCTTAAAGACTTCTTTTAGTTAAAAGGTAAAATTTATAGTATTATTATATTAGTTTATTCCTCTATTAGGTTTTATAACTAAGTCCTCTAAGGAAACTAATAGTGTAAAAGGCGTTATTATTATAACTAAGAAGTTATTATCTAAAGGCGTTTAAGTAAGGTACTTCTTAATCTTACTTTATAATAGGATATAGTTATTACTAGGTTTAATAACCCTCTTTTATTCTTTAGGTAATAGTATCTCTTACTTTAATAAAGTAGCTATAAAGTTTATACTCTTTATTTTATATAGGGGAACTTCCTTAGTGCCTTTAAGAATATACCTATTATTAATAAGTTTATTAATATAAGTCTATACGTTTTTATTATTTTTCTATATAAATTATATATTATTACGCCTATTAATTTTTTAGGTATAACGTATATATTATCTCTATCTACCTCCTTACTTAACTTCCTACTAAGGTTATTAATCTTTTATATAACGTTTAGTATTATCTTAGTAGTCTTCTTTTTAATAGTTATTATAAGATTAGTATTCTCTATAGTTTCTATAGTAATTTCTATAATATCTATAGTTATCTTAGCTATACTAATTATTTCTACTACTTAATCTTTAGAATATAGTTTCTTTTTTATTATCTTTAGAGGGGTCTTTATTATAAGGTTTTAAATAACTAGCCTATAAGGCTTCTAAATAAACTATTATATTTCCTTAGTATACTATATTTTTACTATTATAGTTAGTAGTATAATTAATATATACTAAGTTATATTAAGATCTAAGCGCTATATCTTATAGTGCTTTACGTTATTTCTTAGTATAAGTAATATATCTATCTAAGGAGTTATTATCTTTAGGCTTATAGAGGAACTATCTAAGCTATAAGGTAAGGTTATTATAAAACCTTATTAGCTATTAACGTTAGGTTTAATCTCCTTATACTCTTATATACTTAAAGTAGCTTTAAGTAAATATATAAATATTACTTTAGCTATTAATTTTCTCTATAGTAAAGTAGTTTTCTTAAAACTACTTTTTAATATCTACTAAAGTAAAGCTAAAGTATTCTTTAATCTATTAAGTAATAGTAGCTTATTTTTACTATTTTAGCTATTACTATTCTTTAGTTATAAGTTAAAATTCCTATTAGTTTTAGGCTTATCCCCTAAAGTACTAGTTAATTATCTAACTAAAGTACTATAGTAATAAGGTAGTATAGTATACTACCTTAATAGCCTAGGTTTATAACTTTATATTATAGTTATAAGTTATATAGTAGTTATAAAAAATAGGGTTTAGTAAGTAATACTTTATATTAGCGTCTAGCTAAAAAATACTAACCCTTATAGGTATCTATAAATAGGTTAAAGTATATCTTAAGGTATTTATATTATTAGATAATATTCTAGAGATTTATATTTAGTATACTATAGTATAAAAGAATATATCTATAAACTAAGATATATTTAGTAGTAGCGTTAGTATTACTACTAAATAAGAGGTGTTTACTATTAGTTATCTTTACCTTCCTATATGTATTAATAGCTAAAGAGTTAAAATCCTTAGCTATTAGAGAGGTAAGTAGTAAGAGAATACTTATATTTACTTTACTATTATATCTAATAAGGTAAAGTATGTCTTTTATATAAAGACGTTTAGTAGTATACTTAGGTATAGTAGTATAACTAGAGGTATTAAGTATATAGCTAGTCTTTAGGGGTAAGGTAGTATATATACTATCTACCTTAAGGGGGGGGGTTAATAAGCTAAATCTAGTAGTATTTAAGTAGGCTAAAAGCCTAGTATACTTAGTCTATAAGGGTAGTAACTTATACTAGCTAGAAAACTACTAAGTATTAGGAATTATATTAGAAAAAGTAGTTATTAAACCCTTATAGCTAGTAGTAATAAGGTTTACTATTATTATATATTATATTATACTAAAAGAGGTTAAATTAGCTAGCTAGCTATTTAGTATTATTCTACTAGTAGGCTAGTGTTTTACCTAAGTAAGCCTATAATTTCTAGTTTTTTACTTTTTAATAAACGCTATATTATATTAGAATCTTTTAGTGCCTTAAGTAAAGACGCTATAGGAAGGCTATCCTTATATTTATTATAGAATTCTTCTATAGTCTTATTAACCCTTAAGTTAGGTTATTAAAGAAGAATTTTCCTTAGGGGTTTTAAAACCTACTTAGTTATCTTCCTTTTTAGTATAACTAGGTTTTCTAATAACTAAGAGGTTTAGGAATTTATTTATAAGAGTAATATAAGTAATCTATTAGTAAATAGTCTTAAGGAAACTACTAGGTTTTATTTTATATTATTAATAATCCTTTTTACTATCTTAATAATAGATTTAACTTAGTAGTTATTATTAGTATATCTATTATCTAAGTAGAAGTCTATATTCTACCTATTAGTTTTATAGTATAATATATTACTATTAAACTTTATAAATATAAGGTTAAAGATATTATCTTATAGACTTTTAAAAAAACTCCTTATAACTTTATATAATAAGAACTATTTAAGCTATATATATAGTTACTATAACTTAGTAATATACTTTAGCTAAAGGAGCTTACTTATACTACTTTTAAAGTCTTATAACTTCTATTAAAGTAAAGGTATATCTTTACTATAGGTTAGTAAAAAAAAGAAAATATTATAAAGTATAAACTAAAGTAGTTATACTACTACTTAATATAGCCTTTTTAGTAGCTATTTTAAATCTAATAGAAATATTAAGGCTATAATAGTAGTAAAGTATTATACTAACGTCTTATAAAGTAATATAGTATAAAAGTAAAGAATAATAGAAGTAAGTAATAATAAAGAAACTAAATAAAGGTTATAAAATAAAAGGTAGGTTTTAGAGGTAAAGTATTATTATAGTTAACCTTCCCTCTAGAGGAGGTTAATAGCGTAAAGGATTATATACTTTATAGGTATATAAATATATATATATAACACAGCCCTCCTAGCAGCTGTTTTAGATCTAATAGGAATAGTTAGGCTGTAATAGTAGTAAAGTATTACACTAGCGTCTTATAAAGTAACGTAGTGTAAAGGTAAAGAATAATAGAAATAAGTAATAATAAGGAAACTAAATAGAGGTTATAAAATAAAAAATAGGTCTTAGAAGTAAGGTATTATTATAGTTAACCTTCCTACTAGAGGAGGTTAACAGCGTAAAGGATTATATACTCTATAGGCATGTAAATATATATGTGCCTATAGGGATGTCCTCCTCTAGCCTATCTATTTACTTTATTCTATAATAAGTGCCCCCCTTTAGAAGAAACACTTATCCTAAGTATGCTAGAATATAGAAAAGAAAGTTACTATTAATCTGCTATATTATCTATTGCTTTTCTCCTGTATCCTATATATTCCTCTTTTACTTATTATCTCTAAAATTAATTCCTATAGTGTAGCGCTTCTTACTACTACCTTAAGCTAAGGTAGCTAGTAAGTCGGGTTAGCGTATATACTTAGTAGTACGCTAGGGAATTGTAACTAATAGGGCGTAAGTAGATTAAGAAGCTAAGGTAAGCGTATAGGCATCCCTAATAGTGTTAGAGAGTTTCTCCTTTATGCTAGTAACCTTATTAACTAAGGCCTTAAACTTATTACCTTTAAACTTATTAAGGGTATTAAGGTTATTAGCCTTCTTATTAAGTAAGGTAACCTTCTAGGTTAGCTTCTAAAGTTAATAGTTAAGGCTGTTAATAAGAGCCTCTAGATGCTTAGATTTCTTAGCCTTCTTACGCAGATTCTTAGTGATCTAGTGAATGCTGTTAGAGTACTCCTTGATGACTGGCTTGTAAGACTTAGCGGTAGCTGCTACTATGTCAGCGATCTTGTAGGTAACGTTAGCCTTAGCGACGTAGTTATTAACCTTTGCGTCTAGATCGGTAATATAGTTCTAAATTGCATTAAGGAGAACAGTCTAGCTTTAGGTATTGTGCGTATATATAATCTCTAGGATAGAAATTAAGTCTAATTGCTAAAGTAGTAGAAGAGTGCTTATAACCTTAGAGTTACTCTATCTAACCTAGTGTATAAAAGTAGAGCTAATTAATACTATATAGGAGGGAAGGTTACTAGACTAAAGCTTATTCTTTTTATACTTAGAAAGTATATTCTTTATAGGGGTAGTGACTGTTTAGCGGAAGTATGCGTTAGATGAGAGGGAAGTACGCTAGTTAGTAATGCTGTTTTTACGATAGTTATAGAAATCCTCTAGCCAGACGTAAATCTTATAGATAAGGGTGTTATTAGCATAGTCTTTAACTACCTCCTTAAAGCGCTTAATAGCCTTAGTGCGACTAGGGATGCTAGACTCCTTCTTATTAGTGGTTCTAGAAGTGTTCTTCTTAATAGTCTTACTTATGTTTTTCTTTAGGGTCACTGGGTTAGTTAGCATACCTAGCGTAATACAGGCCTTAGTCTCTGCGTCGCTATAGATCTTAGTAAGAGCAGTACTGTTAAGGCTGCTACCTGCAGTATAGATATGCTTGTTAACTATTTTATAGTAAGTAACCTTAAACGCGCGACGCTTTACGTGTTTCTTATGCTTTAGCTTAGCCTTACGGTCCTTAATCTATTATAAGGTTTCCTTAGTATTTTCCTCTATTTCGTAAGGTATATTATAGAGGTTAGTGTTAGTAGAGGAGACAGACGACTTAGAGTTATTACTAGGGTCCTCGTTATAGCTAGTGTTTACCTTATTAGTATTAATAACTATAGTGTCTATAGTATTATAGTTGTTAACATAGCGTTAGTTTTTAGTAGAAGAGGTTCCTTAGGTAGTAGGGATGTTAACTAATTTAAAGGTAGACTTTAGGGGGTGTAATAACTACTAGGTCTAGGTCTAGTTAGTAGCCTTAGTAGTCTTATTATTAATAAAGGGGTTAAAGTTAATCTCGTCTTAGTTTATAGGATTATTAGGAATAGGCGAAAAACGCTAGGGATCTACTATAGTAGCTTGCTGCGTAGTTGTTAGTGAAGTATGTAGGAAGGGAGTGTAAGTCTTATTATATTACTTTATAATAGGTAAGGGGAAAGTAGTAAATAGAAGTATAGAAAGTAGTAAAAAGTAAAGAAATCGTAAGGTTTATATTTGTAATAAATAGTGTATAGAAAAGGGAAAAATAGAGGGTTAGTAGGTAGGTAAGTTAATATACCTTTTTCTAGCTGCTAGCTATTAAAGGTGAGGAAGGTATAACTACCTATTATAGGTAGGCGCTTCTTCCTCCTTTTAAAAGGAAAAATAAACGTAGTTATTTTAGTAAAAACTATTATAAAAACTACGTATCTTAATAAAGAAAAACAGGCTAAAGGCTTTTCTATAAGTCGTTATTACCCTTATTAAGAGAATAAATACTTTATTATTATTAAAACTAAATTAGGGACTATAGGATTCCCTAGGGCGTTTATAATACTTTATAAATTGTCTGCAGACGTCTGTAGTAAGGTCTAGAGGAAGTTAGCTAAAGCCGGTTTTTATCCTTACTTCTTTACATACTTAGTAGCCTAATTAATTAGTTATTCTTCCTTATAAGTCTTAACGAGGTTGCTAGCGTTAGGCTTAAGATTCTCGTAAGGTTTCTATATATTAGAAGCTAGTAAGTACCCCTTCTATTTAATAAGATACTTAACTAACAGCTAGGCTTTCCTTTAGGTTACCTTACGATTTACAATTCTCTTAACTTTATATTCCTCTATTCTATTAACTTTTACTAGTTTAAAAGAGATCTCCTTATAGCTAAATAGGTCTTCTCTATCTAACGCTTTCTATAACTATGTTATTAATACTACTAGGTAAACTCTCTAGTAGGCTAGTAAGTTAAGTTCATAAGCGCTAGGCCTAACTACCTAAGTAATATAGAAAGGTTTAATATACTATAGAGACTACTTCCTCTTAGGTTTTCTAGGTAGTAAATATCCTCTACTAAGGTAGAGGAATACCTTATTGCTTATAGCGAAATTTACTAGGCGATAGTGTTAGTTATATTACTCCTTTCTTATTACTCCTACTGTATTAATAAGAGTCTACGCTTCTGCTTAGTAAGTATTACGTAATACGTTAATTAATTCTAATAGGATCCCCTCCTTACTAACGTGCTCTAACATAGTTCTAAAGCGAAACCTAAGTACTAGTTTGTTTAGTAATCAGCCTATTATTATAGTAAGTAAGTTATTAAGAGAGTGTTAGAGGGATAGCAGAATATTAATCTATAGTGTGTTAGGGTTAGTATATATGTAAAAACAAATAGTAATCTTAACTGTCTGATTTATCCTCTTACTCTACCTATTAGTCTAGGGGTAATATATAGTAAACATAAGTAATCTTACCTTTAGGGCCTTAAAGATCCCTACCTAGACTACTAAGATAAACTTTAAGTTATAATCGCTAATAATAGTGTTTAGTAGGCCTTAGTTACATAATATAAGCGTTTAAAGAAGTACTTAGGCCTACTAATAAGCTTTATACTTAGTATAACCTAGGATAAGTAGAACTTTCTTACTAAATTTATATGTTATAGTGTAGAGGTAGTTAAACACGTTAAACTTAGGTAATGCCTAGAAGCTATTCTAGGTTAAGACTTCTAGTATATCTGTAATAAAGTCTATAGATATAGTGTAATATGGGATGCTAGGCGTTACAATAGGCTAGAGGGATCTAATAGGTTTCTAGCAATCTGTTTAGTTACCCTAGTACACTAGGTAATAGGTAATATACGTCTTAATAAGCTTTGCCTTCCTATAGATATAGAAGTTCTAAAGCTCTATAAGTATTCTCTTATACCTAAAGTAAAACTTCTTATTATAAGTAAGAGTAAAGACCCTTCCTACTAAAGGCTTTAGGATATAGAGTCTCCTCGTCTTATCTATAGATATATAGAATATTAGTCTGTAGTCGTTAATTTCCTATAGGAGGATAGCTACCTAGGGTTGTTATTGCTTTTCCTAAGGTAATTATTAGTCTCTTTCTACCTTATCTAGAGTTATATAGTTACGTCTATCTGCCTATACTTACTAGATCTAATTCCTTAGATTCCTTAGCTTCTTATTGCTTTAGTATCCCTTAACGATTTCCTATGTAAACTTGTTATTAACTTACACTATAGTTATAGTAGCTTTCTTAGGTTCTAGGGGTTTATTGCCTATATGCTATACTATAGCCGCTACGTCTATATCGTTATTATTATTAATATCTGTAAGTTTATCCTTATAAGGGAAATACTTAGATAGGTTAGGTCTTATAACTAGTAGGTAGGAAAGTGTATTAGGTATAACGTTTAGCTTACCTAGTATATAAAAAATCTTTAGGTAGTACTAAGAGAGGTAGTTAGTAGCGTTTATAAGCTTAAGATTCACCTTATTTAAGTTAAGGGTTTTTAGTAACGTGTGTGTAATAATTCCCTTGGCTGCTGCGTAGTTTATAAGAATGTTGACTTTATAGTAGTTAGATTACACTAGTTTTCTAAGCTTCTTTATAGCCTATATAATAGCTACGATTTTAGCTTCTGTAGCGCTAAAACGTTTCTCTATTACTATTATGGATTAGGAAAGAAAAAGGATAGGTTTAACGTATTCCGTCTTTATATTAATACTAGGTATGTCTTTACTATTCTAGTTGTAATCTAACTAGAAAACTATAAGCCTAAATCTACTAATATATATATTAATCTTAAAGAATAGTAGTTTCTTAGGGTTATAGTAATATTATATTACCTAGTTGTAAAGTTTCTCTTATAGTACGTTTTATACGTTAATCTCTTTAGGTAAGGGGTTAAATGTTTTTTTTATAACGATTTTCGCCCTTGCCTAGCGCGTAGTGCCTAGCTTAATAACTTCGTCTTATTTTAGTTAGGCTACTAATTTTGTCTTCCTCTACTAGAGGGGTAACGTAATTACGTTAAACTAAGGTAACCCTATATAGAGCTAGCTGCCTATCCTAAGATACATCTTAAGGTTACGTAGGCTATGTAGGAAAACTAGCTTCTTAAACGTATAAATGTAATTATCTATCTTATAGATACCCTTACTATTTATAACGTAACTAAGAAGCTTTACGCTAGGGAAGCTAGTAAAGGACTTTTTTATGTTAATATGGATTTAGTATTTATTAAGGATGTTTAGGACTATCTCTACGTACTAGAGGTGTTCTTTATTAGAGTTACTAAAGATTATAATATCGTTAATATACGTGCAGATAAAGTGTTAATGCTTAAAGAATAGTTAGTTTATAAAGTGCTAAGCGTACGCTAGGGAATTCTTAAATCCTATAATAGTAACGTTAGAATACTTAAGCCTGTAGGGACTAATTATTACTATTCTATCCTAGTGCTTAGAATATACGCTAAGCTGGTAGAAAAACCTAGTGGCGTTGAATATTATTATGTGTTTCTTACCTCTTAGACAGCCTATGATTTTGTTTTAGTTTGGGAGAGGGTAAACGTTTAGACTTACCTACTTATTAAGAGGTTATATATCTATAACCACTTAACCTTTATCCTTTTTCCTATCTGCATGGTATTTCTATATAATAAAGAGGGGGTATATAATAGAGGTAGGGCCTTATTACTAACTGATCTTCCCTAACTTATGTTGTTTATCCTAATAGGCGTTAAGGAACTCTATATCCTTAAGACCTAATAGGAAGACCTAGACATTCTACCTCTAGTTTTACTATCCCTTAATAAGGTTAATCTTTATATAGTCCTTATTAGGAATAGGTACTATCCCTCTATTATAGTAGATATAGTATTTATTAAGTACTACCTTTATCTTACTAGCAAACTCCTTGTTATTCACATAAATCTCTACGCTATGTTTGTTAACTATTACTAAATATATCTTAAGCTTTGTTATACTGTATTTTAGTATTTCCTTTAGTATTAATATATCCTATAGGGTTTTTTTAGTGTTGTCTGCTCCTATAGCAAACTCTCCTATAGTGTCTAGGAATTTGTTAGTAACGTTAAGGAAATTTACTAAATTGCTATAAGCGATAGTATCTAGTGTATTTTTACCGATTGCCTAGGTAGTCTCTTTGCCTTAGTTTAGGGCGATTTACACCACTTTTATACCTTTCTTAATAGTTATTAGTTCTACTATGTTATTATACACTAGTATAACTTTTAGGGTTTTCAAATCGGTGATGGCGTTAAGGACATACGTGTGTTTAAAGTATATGCAGTACAGTTACTGCTTCCTATCCTCTATAGATCTCTTTAGGAGGTTAATAAAGTTTATAGGGAGATACTTAAGTTCTCCTAGCTTAATAGTTACTATAAACTAAGAAGTAATCTGTTATAACACTAGGTAGCGGTATTTAACTATAGTAGGGATTATTATATTATAGGAAGATTAGAGTTTTACCTACTTCTTATTAAAATCTACTACTATACTATAGTTATTATAAAACAGTGTTCCTAGAAGTAATTAGGCTAGGAGTTTCTCTATAACTCCGGCTGTTATTATGGTGTAGACCTTTACTTTTACACCCTTTACTACACTAGCGATATATACGTTAAAAGTAACGTTTTCTAAGAGCGTAAAAGATAACCTAACTACGCCTACTCTTTATAGCTCTATAGGTGAAAATCTTAGATTCTTAGTGAACTTCTTCACCTATTTTTACTCTACTAGAATAACTAATACTCCTATGTTAATATAGATAGAGTAGTCTTCTAAATTTTTATTAGTATGTACCTTAATCTAAAGATAGGTACGCTTATAGCGTCTACGTTTCTTATTAGGTTTAATAACTGCCTTAAAGACTTCTCCCGGTTAAAAGGTGAAATTTATAGTGTTATCATATTAGTCTCTTCCTCTATTAGGTTCTATAACTAAGTCCTCTAAGGAAACTAATAGTATAGAAGGCATTATTATTATAGCTAAGGAGTCGTTATCTAAAGGCGTTTAAGTAAGGTACTCTTTAACCTTACTTTATAATAGGGTGTAGTTGTTACTAGGTTTAATAACCTCCTTTTATTCTTTAGGTAATAGCGCCTCCTGCTCTAACGAGGGGGTAATAAAGTTTACACTCTCTATCTTACGTAAAGGGACTTCTTTAGTGCCTTTAAGAATATACCTATTATTAATAAGTTTATTAATATAAATCTAAGCGTTCTTATCGTTTTCCTATATAAATTATATATTATTACGCCTATTGATTTTTTAGGTATAACATACGCGTTATCTCTATCTACCTCCTCGCTTAACTTCCCGCTAGGGTTGTTAATCTTTTACATAACGTTTAGTATTATCCTAGTAGTCTTCTTTCTAGCGGTTATTATAGGATTAGTATCCTCTATAGTTTCTATAGTAATTTCTATAATATCTATAGTTATCTTAACTACACTAATCGTTCTTACTACTTAATCCCTAGAATATAGTTTCTTCTTTATCGTCTTTAGAGGGGTCTTTATTATAAGGTTTTAGGTAACTAGCCTATAAGGCTTCTAGGTAAACCGTTACGTTTCCTTAGTATGCTATGTCTTTACTATTATATTTAGTAGCGTTATTAACGTATACTAGGTTATATTAGGATCTAAGCGCTACATCTTATAGTGCTTTATGTTATTCCTTAGCGTAAGCAATATATCTATCTAAGGAGTTATTATCCTTAGGCTTATAGAGGAATTATTTAAGCTATAGGGCGAGGTTATTATAAAACCTTATTAGCTATTAACGTTAGGTTTAATCTCCCTATGCTCTTACGTGCTTAAAGCAGCTCTAAGTAAATATATAAATATTACTTTAGCTATTAATTTTCTCTATAGTAAAGTAGTTTTCTTAGAACTACTTTTTAGTATCTACTAGAGTAAGGCTAAAGCGTTCTCTAATCTGTTAACCTATAGTAGCCTATCCTTACTATCTTAGCTATTACTATTCTCTAGTTATAAGTTAAAATTCCTACTAGTTTTAGGCTTATCCCCTAAGGTACTATTAAATTATCTAACTAAAGTACTATAGTAATAGGGTATTATAGTATACTACCTTAACGGCCTAGGTCTATAACTCTACGTTATAGTAGTAAGTTATATAGTAGTTATAAAAGATAAGGTCTAGTAAGTAACGCTTTATGTTAGCGTCTAGCTAGAAGATACTAACCCCTATAAGTATCTATAAATAAGTTAGGGTGTGTCTTAGGGTGTTTGTGCTGTTAGACGATATCCTAGAGATTTATATCTAGTGTACTATAGTGCAGAAGAATGCGTCTATAAACTAGGATATATCCGGTGGCGGCGTTAGTACTGCTACTAGATAAGGGATGTTTACTATTAGTTATCCCTACCCTTCTATAAGTATTAACAGTTAGGGAGTTAAAATCCCTAGCTGTTAGGGAGGTAGGTAGTAAGGGAATACTTATATCTACCTTACTGTTATATCTAATAGGGTAGAGTACGTCTTTTATATAGGGACGTTTAGCAGTATGCCTAGGTATAGTAGCATAACTAGGGGTATTAGGTATATAGCTAGTCCTTAGGGGTAAGGTAGTGTGTATGCTGTTTGCCCTAAGGGGGGGAGTTAATAAGCCGGACCTAGCGGTGTCTAAGTAGGCTAAAAGCCTAGTATACCTAGTCTATAAGGGTAGTAACCTATACTAGCTAGGAAACCGCTAGGTATTAGGAATTATATTAGGAAGGGTAGTTATTAGGCCCCTATAGCTAATAGTGATAAGGTTTACTATTATTATATATTATATTACGCTAGAGGGGGTTAAATTAGCTAGCTAGCCGTTTAGTATTATTCTACTAGTAGGCCGGTGTTTTACCTAGGTAGGCCTATAATTTCTAGTTTTTTACCTTTTAGTAAACGCTACGTTATATTAGAATCTTCTAGTGCTTTAGGCGGGGACGCTATAGGAAGGCTATCCTTATATCTATTATAGAATTCTCCTATAGTTTTATTAACCCTTAAGTTAGGTTGTTAAGGAAGAATTTTCCTTAGGGGTTCTAGAACCTACTTAGTCGTCTTCCTTTTTAGTATAACTAGGTTTTCTAATGACTAAGAGGTTTAGGAATTTATTTATAAAAGTAGTATAGGCAATCTGTTAGTAAATAATCTTAAGGAAACCGCTAGGTTTTATCTTACGTTATTAATAATCCTTTTTACTGTCTTAACGGTAGATTTAACTTAGTAGTTATTATTAGTGTATCTGTTATTTAAGTAGAAGTCTATATTCTACCTATTAGTTCTATAGTGTAGTGTGTTACTATTAAACTCTATAAATATAAGGTTAAAGATATTATCTTATAGACTTTTAGGAAAACTCCTTATAACTTTATGTGATAGGAACCGTTTAAGCTACGTGTATAGTTACTATAACTTAGTGATATACCCTAGCTAAAGGAGCTTACTTATACTGCTTTTAAAGTCTTAGAACTTCTATTAGGGTAGAGGTGTATCTTCACCTTAAGTTAGTAAAGAAAAAGAAAATATTATAAGGTGTAAACTGAAGTAGTTATACTACTACTTAACATAGCCCTTCTAGCAGCTGTTTTAGATCTAATAGGAATAGTTAGGCTGTAATAGTGGTAGAGTATTACACTAGCGTTTTGTAAAGTGACGTAGTGCGAAGGTGAAGAATAACAGAAACAAGTAATAATAAGGAAACTAAATAGAGGTTATAAAACAAAAGATAGGTCTTAGAAGTAAGGTATTATTATAGTTAACCTTCCTGCTAGAGGAGGTTAATGGCGCAGAGGATTATATACTCTATAGGCATATGAATATACACGTACCTATAGGGATGTCCTCCTCTAGCCTATCTATCTACCTTGTTTTATAATAATATACCTATAGGGATATCCTCTTATAGCCTATCTATCTACCTTATTTTATAATAAGAAGGGTAATATATTTACTAATATTAATAGTATATTTACTTATAAGGTAGAGTTCTTTATATTATTATTATAATCTTTTATAGTATTTACTTATAAGGTAGAGTTCTTTATATTATTATTATAATCTTTTATAGTATTTACTTATAAAGTAAAGTATTGTATAGTATTATTATAATCTTTTATAGTATTTACTTATAAGGTAAAGTGTTTTATAGTATTATTATAATCTTTTATAGTATTTACTTATAAAGTAAAGTATTTTATAGTATTATTATTACCTTTACCCCTTACGTTAAGCTCTACTAAAGCACTAAAGAATACAGCTAGTAGTAATAAAGGAGGCGTTAGCTAAGGAGTAAAGGTTACTTATAAATATTTATACTTCTTCTTAAGAGCTTTATAGTTACTTACTGTAGCCTTAGCGTACTATCTTTTAACAATATTACCTTTTTCCTTATTAATTTCTTTAGCTTATAAGGCTAGCGTACTTTATATAATAAGTTATTTAATTTATACCTAAATAGTAGTAAAATCCTAGTCTTATAGTTTATTAAGTAAGTAGTTAATTAACCTATTAAATTTCTCTTTTTTATTAAATATTACGTTATATATAGTAAATACCTTATTCTTAATAGGATGCTATATATAGTATAAATTACTTAAAGTGTAACTAATTAAGTAACTAATCTACACTTATAGAGATAACTTTTTCTACTTATTATACCTAAGTTATATATTAGCTATTAAGGTAAAAGCTTAGTAGCTATATACTTATATATAAGAAAGATTAGGCTTTATGTATAGATTTATAATATTAGTAAATAGATTAAAGTGTAAATACTACACTTAATATAGGGTTTTCTACCCCCTAACTACTAATAGAGTATTAAATATAATATTTTTATGATATTTATAATAACGCTAGTCTTAGGCTTATATAATAACTTAATAGTCTAAGATTATTTATATAGCTAAATAACACTATTTAAACCCTAGTTACCTAATATAGTCTTTAAAAATAACCTTTATATAAGTATATACTATAGCCTAAAAATCTATATTATAAATATTATAAATATTATAAATATTATAAATATTATAAATATTATAAATATTATAAATATAGTTAGTATATATAGAAATATTTAATAAAAATAACTTAAGATTTAAAGCTAGTCTTAAATAGGAAATAATAGAAACCTTAAATATTTACTTATTATATAGGTCTTTATATATAGAATATTTAGAAATACTATAATACTTTCTTAATTAAAAGAAATATATATATTTCTATTATTCTTATACTTTAAAAACACTAACTAAAAAATATTACACTATAATATTTTTTAATACTCTAACTACTAATAGTATATAGTTATATAAGTATATTACTACTATATATATCTTTAGCTATAGAGCTTTAGGTAATTTTACGTTAATTCTTATGTATTTTACCTTAAGGTAGATAATTACTATAATACACTTAGCTACTTTATTTTAAGCTTAGGTATTTAGCGCTAAGTACTTAATAGTTACTCTATAGGTAGTAATTATCTTTATTACTTACTTATAGTAAAGTATTTCCCTATTAGTCTTAATAACCTTTACTTACGTATTATAATTCTTCTTAAGGTATATAAGGAATTTATATAGCGTTTAGTTAATTACGTTACTTTTATAGTCTTATAGGTAGAAATCCTATAATATTCCTAATACGTAGTTACTAATAAGTATCTATAAGGTATATTTACTATACCTCTTATTAAATATATAGAAGTTAATTACTATTTAGTTACTAGGTTTTATAATATTTATACTTTTATAAGGCTACTACTATACTTAGTGCTTTATTTTACTTAGACTATAGGCTATATAGTTATAAATTATTATACTATAGCTACTTATTATTTATACTCCTTAGGTAGTATTAGTTAATTAGTAGAGGGCTACTACGCTTAAATACTTAAGCTAGTAGTACTATAGCTTTATATCTCTATATATAGGTTTTCTTTATATTACTATAGTATAGTAATACCTTTTCTATAGTAGTAGAGGTATATTATTAGTACTCCTCTATAAGATAAATATAGCTATATTATTAGATTCTATAATAAAGTAGTATTTAAGTATATATTAATTATTCTTTTTAGTAATATACCTAATTAATAAGTAGTTAGATTAATAGAGGTAGTTATTTCTTAGGCTAGTATCTTACTAAATACCTATCTTCTTTAGTTAGTTAAAAGAGATAAGGTTTATAGTAAAGTTATAGTAAAAAATTACTTTATAAAGGTGTATTTTTATTAATTTATTATTACCTTTTATATATACTTTAGCTATCCTATATTCTTTAATTATAATAAGCTTTATACCTACCTAAAGGTAGTCTCTTATAGCTACGCTATATAAGTCTTTAAACTATATAAGGTTATTAAACACGTAATTAGTTACCTTTAAATTAAGTAGTACTAACTCCTTTAGTATATACGTTAGTAGTAAGAAGTAAAAGGCTATAAGTACTATTACTTAGTAGTAACTATATAGTTACTTCCCTTATTAGTAAATCTTTTATACTTTTTCTATAAGATATAGTAAATTATTAAGTTACTTTTTAACTTACTATTTTTACTACTAAAGTTATAGCTTTTCTTTATTTTAGTAAAGAAGACGCTATTTCTTAAAGATATACTAGTATTTACTTAAGTAGTAAAATCCCTTATAGGCTTTATACTTATTACTATAGTATAATTTATTACTATAGCTATCCTTTTAGTAATATTACTTTTTATATAGTAAATCTTTATAGTTACTATATAAACTTTTAGTTATAGTAGTTAGGCTAAAAGCTTTATAGCTAGCCTAGCTATAAGGCGTATTATTAATTATTAGCATAATAGGTTTACTATCTCTCTTATAAATATAAAGAGATAGAATAAGATATAAGGTATATAACCTTATATAAAGATATATCTTATAGAAGTAAGAATATAAGATATAAAGAGGTAAAGAAGTAATATAGATATAAGGATATATATAAGAGGTAAAGAGAGTATAATAGTTAGATTGTTACTATAGATGTTGCTTGCTTAGAGAGAGAAGAAAACAGAAGATAGAACTATACTAAACAGTCCCTTATATAACTATATCCAGCTTACTAGAATATTCCATACTAACGTAAGCTGCTTATAAATCAGAATGTTATACGTAACCCTTAGTTGCGTAAGATAATAACCCTAACTTAAACACGTTAACCTAGATAGAAGAAGAGAGGAGAAATAAAGCTAATCTTACTCCTCTAACTATCTTCTAGAATCTTCAGTTGATTACGTAATTATACTAATTACGTAATCAATATATATATTAATCTACTAAACTAGTAGATTATAAATATATATATATATTACGTAATACTCCTTATAATAAAGGAAATATTACT